>PVIC010010259.1:0-43794 GCA_004025085.1 Thryonomys swinderianus | reverse complement strand
GCAAATCATAACCAAAGACAGGTGTGTGTGTGTGTGTGTGTGTGAGAGAGAGAGAGAGAGAGAGAGAGAGAGAGAGAGTCAGAGACAGAGACAGAGACAGAGTTAGAGACAGAGAGAGTTGGATAGCAAAAGAAAAAACTTAGGCAGGAAAACACTGAAGTTGCTAATGGTGAGTGATCATTACTGAGTGGACCCTGTACCACGTGGGCTCTGCATTCTTACCAGACCTGTAAGGGCCTCACAGATGCGTGACAAAGAAACACCAGTGACGATTGGTTATTAATGTAGAGAGGACTAAACCAATGCAAATCTGGCCTGCTTAGTAATCTTTGCCAAAACTCTCCTGTGTATGGTCCCAAGTCAAGAAGGATAGATTTCGTTAACAAGAAGAATGTCTTACTTTTCTTGTTGCTGAGACAAAAATGCGCAACACGCAAAGTTAAAGGAGGGAAGTTTCATTTCAGATTACAGTCTGTAGGGGCGTCAGCCCACAGCTGGCTGTCTCCAGGGCGGGGTGGCATCGCAGAGGAGAAGCGGTCCGTGCCGGAGCAGCAGAGCTGCCTGTGTCTGCCTTCTGTCTCCTCCAGGCTGCTGCTTTTTGGATTGTGCCACCCACACCCGAGGGGGCCTTCCTCTTGCCCACACCCAGAGCTGAGCTACACCAGTCTGGGGTGCTTTAGTGTCCGCGCAGGCTCATTTCGGCATCACGCCCCTAGCCCCGGCCCACCCCAAAGAGACCAACCTATGACCACGTGAGGCTGGGGGCGGGGCGCCTTATACAAGTCATAAGGAAAAGCAAGGGGGAAGCGCAACGGATGACACGTGGACCGTGAGCAAGTGTCCAGGAAGCACGGTCACGCGCACATGGACACGAAATGCTCAGAAACGAGACGATCTCAGCGGCCAGCTGCACAGGCGATGAAGAGCTAAGCAGGCTCCTCGGCACCAGACTTTAGGAATGCTGCTTCGTGTCCCGGTTTAAGTGGCACATAGCAGCCTGACCTGGCAGGAAATTGGAAAACGGCTGTTCTTCCACTCGGGCTCGCAGCCTGCTCCTTGGCATCCCTTGTGCTGTGTATGCCGTTGCCTGAGAGGTGCCTGGGCTGCCAGGGAGGGGAGCACGGTGCCAGTGTGCACTGCGGGCTGGAGATCAGAGACTACTGGAGGCTCCATTGTCTGCAGGAATGGCTTGTTATAAAGTAAATTGTTTTTACGTTTCCCTTCACTTTCTAAATTCGAGGATTCTCTAACTTCTTGAAAAGGAGTCTGAATTTATAAGAGGGCTGTCATCACCGTTCAGATACTCCTCTTCTCCCCGGGGCTTGGTGCCTCCTGGGGAACCCGAGGGACGTCTCCCCGAGGCGCGGGGGAAGCGACGGGGGTCGTGCTTCCGGGCTGAGCGTGGGCCTCGGTCCGTCACCGTCACCGGAGAACCTTGCCCCGCCCCCCAGCATCCTCGAAGCAGGGCACGCAGGGGAAGAGGGGGTCGAGGTTGGGCGCTGGGGAATGGCTGGACATGGTGGGTGCAGAAAGGGAGGCTGAGGCCACAGATGTGCTGGGCGGCGGCTCGGTCACGCCCCCCGTCGCACTCCGATACTGGCCGACGGGCAAGCGTGACCTCTGATAAGAAACATGGTGAATGTTACAGGCAAAGCCACCTTTCCTTTAATCCCCCTTAGAATATCCCCAGGCACTGACCCCGGCTCTGGGCGCCCCCTTTCCTCAGGGTCCCTGGGGTTCTCTTACGGCTGCCTCCATCCCCTGAACTGATGCAAAACGTTTAACTTGGGGTCATTTTGATTTCTGGCCTGAACGGACATGGTGCAGGATCTGGTGAATAGGGGATGAAGACACATTGCAGTGCTGTTAGTTGATGGAAACTGTTGTACCAGAGGCTGTGCATGGTTGGAACACTGTCATGGTGGGAGATAAAAGCCTTTGCCCACCTCGCAGACTGTTTTCTACGTGCATTGCTTCTAATAGGCCCTCTAATATTCAGAGTCCACTGCTGTGGTCCTGGGGGGAGCTCAATTCACCCAATTCCATCCTGGCAAAAATAAACAATCAACATGACCTCAGTGGTCATGGTTTTTTTTTTTTTTTTTTTTCTTCTTTTTGAGACAGGGTCTCACTTTGTAGTTTAGCCTGGCTCTGATCTCATTGTGTAGCCTAGCCCAATCTCAAAGTCACAGCAATTCTCCTGCCTCTTCCTCCTGAGTGCTGGGATGACAGGCATGAGCCACCACACCTGGCACTGTGGCATGTGGTTCCAGGGATCGAACTCAGGACCTTGCACTTGAAAAGCAGACACCAGAACCACTGAACTAAATCCCTGGCCCATCGTGGTCCTTGACTGAGCATCTTTTTCACAACTGGCTGACTGCACCAAACAAACTGACACTGGTCCCACAGTGCCGCTGAGGTCAGAGCTGTCTCCTATGGATGATCTCAGCCCCTCTGTTGTATGA
This sequence comes from Thryonomys swinderianus, assembly GCA_004025085.1. Classification (NCBI taxonomy): domain Eukaryota; kingdom Metazoa; phylum Chordata; class Mammalia; order Rodentia; family Thryonomyidae; genus Thryonomys; species Thryonomys swinderianus. Next base: position 41,326 of record PVIC010010259.1, on the reverse strand, counting down.
CACCCAGCAGGTGTCACCATATTCATTGATACCTCTGTGTATTGTACTTTCTTGATTCAAAATTCTTCAAGTTCAAGGTTGAAAGAAAGGGTACATCAAGGAATTTATCACTATGTAGTATGAAAAGCGCTTTCCCAAGTCATACACCAGTAATCCTCAAATCATTGGATAGAAGCTGTGTTGATCCTGTAATTTTTCAGCTCTTGGTGAAGTTGTGCCCCTTGTAAAGGGACCTATACTTATGTTGTGGTCATGCAGAGATTCCGACTGAACCCCTCAGAGACTAAAGTTCCCCCAGCATTAATCAGACCCAAGGCCTGCAGCTGGGTATGAGCTTAGTCGGAAGCAAGCAGAGGTGGTCAATAAGGGAGAAGCCATGATGGTGCTGGGAAATGTGGGATCCATGAAAATGGTGGAGGATCAGGACAATAGGTCACTGAGCCATCTAGGGAGATCAAGGCCCAGCCAGGTTTTTTTTCACTAAAAGAGTGAGTTTTGAAACATGCATTGTGGCTTGTAGGAGAGGGAATTAAAATTGTAAATGAGGGCACAGCACAAGTGAAAGAATAAATCTGCATTGGACTTGTGGATGTTTGTTTGAGTCTCTCCCAGAAGTCTTGGAGTAAACTGCACAGGGAAAATAGATCGGTAGTTAAAGAGGTAGCATCAGAAATGACCCAGAATGCTTTGCTATGTGTCCACTACTCTCCAGGGTGAATTGTGTTTCTTTCCACAGATACTGTCCGTGTCATGGGTTCACCCCACGGCAGCGTTCTCAGGACGTTCTGGGATGGAGTCAAGTTCCCCAGGGTGTCAGCACCCTTTGCTTCTGTTCTCACTTTCCTTCCTCACGAGTTGTAGCCCAGATATTCCCCTTCACCCCACATTTCCTAGCCTCTCGGGAGCTGGACACAGCCCTCACCACCCTTCCTCCATTTCTCTTGTCATGACACTGCTTTCTCTTGTAAATCTTGTTTCCATGGAGTAATTGGGGAGAGAGGCCCATAGGGAAAGGAAGTCCTGCGTCCTGGACTCCTAGACAACTACCATGGCTGCCCTACGGCATGCCTTTAAGGTCAAGACGCACAGAGGTCCTTTTGACCGTCCCACCCTCTCTCAGACCCACATATCTACACACAACAGAGCGCACTGACATTTTAATAGAAAAATTAAAACATAGAGGACAGAGAGTGGAAAAGTGAAAATGCTACTGCTGACCAGATGGTTTGAGACTGGTCAGTCTAATCTCCAGACACAGAAGAGAACCGTGTACCTGATGGTGGAACCCAGTTTGGGTACAGACAGCCAACGCCAGACCCCAGAGAGTTAAAGTAGACACTGAGAGACCCCTAGAGGTAGCAGAAGGAAACTACCCATGTAGCTTTAGTGTATGTTAAAGGTCGAGGGGAATGTTGATTTACTCACACCAGCTGAAGAAAAACTAATGAATACAAATAAGCAGGGACCATTCTGTTGTGTGGCCAGCTTTGTGGTTCTCAACACCTATATACATTGCTGAGCATCACTGCTCATATACTTAATGGGTGACTAACACTGCGGAAGCGGACCCCTTTTTATTGAAAGGTTATTTAGATTGAGTCCAGGGAGTTGGTTTTCTAGCATCCCCTTTTCTTATTTCTAAGGAGCTACCGCCATCTACTGGCTACTGAGAGGATTGCTGAGCAGGCCTATGGAATAGGGTTTCTTGACCAACTTTTCATGAGGCCTTGAAATTAAAATTAGCTTTCAGTTTTTTAAGCATAATAACTACCCAAGGATCCGTGTAAACTCTGAGCATCTCCTTGATCAATACCCAAGAAGCATGAAATATTTGTTCACTAGATGAATGATCTTTCTAATACTAAGTACATCGCACAATGTACCCTCTGCCCTCAAACTCTGGGCAGAAGTCCCAGACAGAGCCCAGGTAACAGAAAGGCTCAGCCCCCTACGATTCTGCTTTGGCGGCTGCCACCACTGTAATAGTGACAGAACTACCGGGAGGAAACTGGGTCTCTGCTGAACATGTATAGACTGTTCCTTATTATTCTCTAAAAATAGTGTATACCAACGTTTATGTAGCATTGTCTTAAGGGTTAGAAGTGGTTCTAAGTACCATCAGATGAGTTAGAGTGTTTGGAAAGATGTGGAGAGGTTATGTCAAATGCTGTGTCGTTTTATATAAGCAACTTGGGCCTCTGTGGGTTACTAGGGACAGCAGTCACGTGGGGGAAATAGTCACCTTGGTGACCTGGCTCAGGTCTGCATTAGATGCTTGGGCTTAAATCGATGTGATCTTCTCCTTACTAATTTTGAAAATGGTGGCAGAACAGTCATCACCTTGACACAGATCTACTCAGGGCAGCCGTCTCAAAGCCCTTTCCTTAACGGGTATAAACAGCATGATCAGCAAGGACCAGCCTCCTCGCATGAGGCCGTCCAGTGTCTCTGGACTTGAATTTCAAGGGCGAATTTTTATTTCATTTTCCATTAAGCACCTGCTCGTGTTACATTTCTAAATTGCTGGATATATCTCTAGACTTTGTGACATAGTCACCCCCCCCAAAAAAAGAAGAACTCCTAGCCAAGAGGATTATAGGAGTTGTAGCAAATTCAGGCCTTTGCTTTGCATTGAAGACTCTGGAAGACGATGCTGGTGACAGCCATCCTTAAGCATCTCAGATCTCTTTACAGAATAGCTTGAAGTGTGCTTTCGTGGAAGGCCGCCCTTTTGAGGTATTAATGGAAAACACAGAGCTTGGGAATCTGGGGTGATATTCAAACCAACATTTGTTTAGTGCTATAAGCATACTAATGTCCAAAACCCCTCATTACCTGGGGGAAAATAATTCTTTGATTTGTTGTAATATGAGCAGAAACACGTCTATTCTCTCAACAGCTAGCACTCATATCTCATATGTCACAGATCAAGCGCGGAAGGGTGAGAGAGGGGCCCAGGTGAAGAATTTTTGAACACTTGCCAATGACCCTGATGCTCTGCCGAGTATGAACAGACTTTCTACAAACACTATCTCTCACCTACCAGGAGAGAGAGAAGAGCTCTAAGTAGATGTTGAAGGTTAAAATTAAAAATCCTAGGCATTGAAGAGGTAGTTAGAGAAAACAATTATTGAGTCAACTAATTAGGTCTGGCAAAAGGGATGAAGAAAGGGAGTTCTCAGTGCGAAAGGGTTCTGTTGGTGAGGAAATGCAATATAGTCTGGACAGAGAGACCACCACAAGGAGGCCAGTGGACAGGCAAAAGTCAGATGGAAGCCACAAGCTCACAGGGTCAGCAAAAACGATTTTCTAAATGGAATGGTGCTGGGTTGGCGAAATACACGCCATAAAATCTGGCCTCCCTTGGCCACATTCACGGCTCAGGGAGAGGGAATTACTCCAAATGCTTTGTGGACCCTTCGATTTAGCATTTCCAAGTGCAAGAAGATAAGGGCCTCAGGCAGTGGTGGGCAAGGGAGGGATGGCTATGAGTCAGCTGAGGCCCTTGTTAAAGTTCACATCCGTCAGTCCCAGCCGGGTCGGGGATGCGGCCCGGCCCAGGGCAGCCTGCCTCTGAAACTGACGAGGCGGAGCCGGGGGAGAGGCCGTGTGGCACACGCCTGCATAGCCACGTGTGGCAGATCCCGCTCACAGAAAAGTAAATTAAGGAAACAAGCCTGTAGGATGATCTAGCGGAGGCAGCGACCCCGGGTGGCTCAGGCTGGACTGAGTCTCAGGACCCGAACTTTCGCAGGAGGGCCCTGGCTGTGCGGCAAGAGGGGGCCTGAGCGAGGTCCCTGTGAGGACGGGCAAGCACCCTGCGGCTGGGGCCCTCGGTCTCTCCTCCACCTCCATGTTTCCCACGGAACAAAACCAAGGAAAACTACTCCCCTTACTCAGATGGTACTTAAGAGGAAAGTGGAAGTTTTATCGTTGTTAAATTCTATATATTTTTGTAACCAGAGTTTTGCAAAGGAAATAGGTTTCATAGAGGATGTAGTTTAATGGGTTAATGAAGAATTTGTACCATCAAACTTAGGGGTCTATCTTGGAGCCTGGAAGAGATGCTCACGGTGAAGATCGGAGCTCCCCTGACGAGACCAGCAGCCATTCTCAGTGACAGCAGGGCCTGAAGCGCCTCTTCCTGTAGAACAGCCAAGTTCGCATCAGGAAAACCATCCCCAGCGAGCTCCTCTGGGCAAATCACCAGCTCCCAATCTTGCCCTCCAGATCTCTTTTGATGGCTCGTGACAATAGTCCTCAAGTGGATCTTCCACACCCAGACCACACTGATTCTGTTCAACTGGGCATTCCAAATTGCCTTTTAGTTAATCCACCACAGTATTGTGTACAACATATTGTTTTGAAGTTACGAATGGTCAAATTGAGCTAATTGGCATGCGCATTTCATTTCTTCATCAGGAGCATATGATATCTATACTCTTAGCTGCTTTTAATAATAAAATGCATGCATGGGCTGGGAATTGAGTTCAGTAGCACCATGGCTGCCTTGCAAGCACAAGTCCCTGAGTTTGATGTCTAGTACCAATAAACAAATAAGTAAATAAATGAAACACATGGGTATTAACTGTTGCCCAGTAACCACTTTCTATTAACTCTTGAATAAGAGCTTTAATAGATAGCCTTATATTTTTTCTTCAGTTTTAGAAAACAGAGCCTTGAAGCAGAGATTCACTTCATACCAATGAAACATTTCTACGAATCTTTCCACCCTGTTGACTGTTAGCTGCGCACTTCACACATCAGGACAAACTCACTGGAATCGTGAGCTTGCCTTTAGCTCTCAGTGTGTGCCTGACACATTTCTTGCGGAAAAGCAGTAGTGTTTCTGCCAGCCACTGCTGGAGGGCAGGTGCTGGGCACTCTCTGGTTAAGAGGGAGGGCGTGGGAAGACCAGGCTGTGACATACCGAGGGGGAGTTGATGGTTCCAACTGTGCCTGAGCCCCGGGAGCCAGTGCTGCAGAGGCCTGCAGACCGGAGAGCCACAGAAGGGGCGCTCTTCGCATACTGAGCCAGCCCGGCGTCTGCAGCTCAGCGCTGTGAGCTGGCGGGGCGGCTGGCAGGAAGACAGCGGGGCCCTGCAGAGACTCCTGGGAGCTGGTCCGCGGTGGCCCCTGACGGGTGTGAAAGTTGCCCCAGGAGAGGGAATACGCAGGCCAGCAGGCATGAAGAGCACCGGCTCACCAAAATGACTAGTGACAAATATTTGAAAATAATACAACTGTGAACAAGTAAGTTTTGATATGAAGAAAGGAAGAAGATGGAATGTTGAGGAGGCATTCTGTCAGGACTTAGCCCGTGGCTGAAAATGGTGGCTGACATCTGATAGGAATGTGACCCTGATGGATTAGGGGACTCGATGTGCTTTCAGCACGAGTCACGCAGTGTTTGTGGAGGGGACTGTCCATTATCTCATGGGCGCTGTATGTGTCATCCTAACATAGGCCACATGGAGGCAGAGTGAATTTTCCAGCATCATCAAGCACTGACCATTCCCGTGTTCCTCTTTAGGGTCTTTGGATTTCCAAGGACCAGATACCAGCACTCACTGGGCTTGGCCATCACATTGCACTGGTCTTTATACTTAGATTTTCAAAAAGTTTCTACCAATGTCTAAGCACAAATGCACAACTTGCAAATGTAAAGACCAAGAACTTCACTCTGTGAGTAGACAGGAGAGGGGGGATTTGAACAAGAAGCCGCACAGTGAGGGCCCCAGGCCTGGAGCCCTCTGCCGGCCCTGACCCTCAGGTAACCCTGATCTGATCTCTGTGACTAAACATAAGAGGCGGTGCCCGTTCTAAGTATGGCCTGCGGGCTCCTTGACCAGCAGCATCTTTCCGTACATGATGTTTCCAGGCCTCATCTATGATCATGCCTGTACTTACAGCTGGTTCACTCCTGGGATTGTATTTGTGCTTGAATGTTTAAAAGTAAGGTGCAATTCAAAATGGAAGCAAAGGTAGGAAGCTGTTATCCCCTAGGCCTAAAACCGCAACCTTCCTGAAAAAGCCCTTGTGAATTTCTCTTAGTACCCACAGGGAGCCAGTATCGTCGCCACTGCTTTTTATTCTGTCCCAGTGGTTTTTCAATCAGTAGTTTTCTATTTCCTAAAGCCTTCCCCAGGACGGCTGTCTTCCGGGGGCTCCGCAGCAAGAACGGCCTTGTCGGTGTGGAGCAGCACGCGAAGGAGCCCGTGTTCCCCCGCACTGCACAGTCTCCCCTCAGAGAATGTGAGCGCCACCATGGCCCGCCTGACGTGATGTCACCCCCAGGTCACCCGTACACAGCGGTTCTCGGCTGGGGGGTGTACAGGAACCACCTGGCACCTCAGAATCACCCGCTGTGCTTGTAAAACCTCGGGAATGTGCTCCCCGTCCCAGATTTGGTAGGCAGCTCTCACGTAGGTCCGTCCTGGCCCTTTCCAAGTAGCTTTCGGTGGCACTCGTGCTGTGAACCAGGAGTCACGGTTTGTGCAGCGTGGCCTAGGAACCCACGGAGAAAGTCATGCTTCTCTCCCCTTCCTGTTTCCCACCACTGAGGAGTCCTTTGGCCATGCTTCCATTTGTCCTGAAGCCGCAGTACTGTCGATGTATTTATTGTCCTAAATCCTTAACGTCTACTGCCTTAACGTGCCCTTCTGTCTGACTTTATTCCACGGAGAGCACATATTTTTGTTCTTGATTATTTGCACACTGGTGTCAGCTCATGAAAGGCGCCAGCCACGTACTGGTCCGTATCTCTGCAGGCCCAGCAGGGAGAATTTCAAGCACTCCTGAGCTCAGCTTCCGGTCTCTGCTGCCCCTTCTTTCAGTCCCCAGAGCTTCCGTTTCTCACTTGTCTGTGCTTAGTTCCCAGCTTAGGTGCTATGAAGTGGAGCTTGTCTCTTACTCTTGTAAGAAGAGGGAGGCTCTACGAAGAATCCGTGCTCACAGAAAAGTCCCCAACATAGGCATCGCTCGTGTGCTACTAAGGAAAGTCCATGGACGTGATGAACTTGCACGTTGGGATCATCCAGAGAATTTACTGAAAAGATGGATGTCCGGTTCTGCCCTTCTTCCCCTTCCCAGAGGCTTGTGATCTGGGCCCAGAGAGTTGCAGAGTCCTGTCCATGGTCTAGTAAGCAGAGAGGTCTTTGATCTGTTGAGGTATTTGTTCTGAGGAGCATCAGGACAGTCACGTTTTCTCTAAAGGGTTGTACTCAGAAACGCCTGTCTCAGCCTTGCTCCTGTGCCTCCTGTGGATGTTTTCCTTTCCAGTGTTGCTTTGCGAAACAAAGTCTAATAAACTGCTGTTTAGGGCCAGAGATTTAGCTCAGTGGTTCCGGCACCTGCCTCACAAGCGCAAGGTCCTGAGTTCGATCCCAGTAACCACATACAATGCTGGGTGTGGTGACTCATGCCCACCAGCCATCAATACCACATACCACAGTGCCGGGTGTGGTGGCTCACGCCTGTCATCCCAGCACTTGGGAGGCAGAGACAGGAGGATTGCTGAGTTTGCAGCAGCTTGCCTGGGCTACATAGTGAGCTCAGGGCCAGCCTGAACTACAAAGCGAGACCCTGTCTCAAAAAAAAAAAAAAAACTGCTGTTTACATATTGAACAAAATATTAACTTCTGAGTCTTGCATAAACCTACTCTAGGCTGGAAGTGAAAAATTAACAAACTGCTGAGTGGCGCCTTTTCTGTCTCAGTTTAGCTCCTTGGGAAGGTCTCGGCAGGTAGGCATTTGTTCTTCTTGTAACTAATGATGAGAACAGTTCTTGAGATTAAATGATTCAGTTTGGAACAGTCCTGTAACTTGGACAGGACATTTCTCTCTTTCACACAAAAAGTAAAATTACCAGTCTCTTACTAAGGCCTGCTATATCTAATGCCATATCATTCTGATAGGAATAGCTACGTGTAGATTGTTACACTTGTTTAGAAAATAATTTCAGTCATATAAAGCTATTTGAAAATACCTTACATTCAATCAGTTAGCAGCTAGTTGTTTCTAATGTAACCGATGTAGTAGAATCCGTTGATTTTCTACCTGTCCCAAAGTTAGTAGATATCGCTAGATAAAACCACCCACCATGTGTCCAGGAAATAACTTTCTTAAATAATATTAGTGTTACTAGGTCTAATCTGTTATGCCCTTTCTATTTCTTCCTTTCTTTTTGTTCAGGTTTTGCCCTTTATTCTTGGAACAATAAAACACAGAGTAAAGTTCAGTTATATGATTTAACCATAGCCATTTAAAAATTTAGATCCACCAGTCAGTGTTAACTTCCTGAATACTGGGCCAGAATGGCAGTGCTATGGGATCTGTAGAGGGGTAAACTACAGCAAACAAGATAAGACAGGGGAACATTCTAAATTCTGCTACTAATTCACTGTAGAAACTTGCACCAACACTGAGTGTTTTTGCTACATCTGGGATAAATGCCAATGTGTTCATTCATCCTGCTTTAAACATTCATGTTTCAGGAAATAATTTGAGCACAAATGTATGGCTTAGAAATTTAAATACAGGGCTGGAGATTTAGCTCAGTGGTTCCGGCACCTGCCTAGCAAATGCAAGGTCCTGAGTTCGGTCCCTAGTGACCACATACAACAATACTGGGTGTGGTGAGTCATGCCCACCAGCAATCAGTATCACATACAACAATGCCAGGTGTGGTGGCTCACGCCTGTAATCCCAGCCCTCGGGAGGCAGAGGCAGGGGGATTGCTGAGTTCGAGGCTTTCCTGGGCTCCATAGTGAGCTCAGGATGAGCCTAAACTACAAAGCGAGACCCTGTCTCAAAAATAAGTAAATAAATATAAGCCAGATGTGGTGTTTGTGCCAAATATGGTACATATGCCCCTAACCCACATCTTTGGGAGGCTGAGGTAGGAGGTTTGTACTCTCAAATACCAACTCTACCAGCCTTATCATCATCTCTTACCTGGAAATTTTAAGGCTACAATACTAGTACGTGTCATATTTAGCATTTATAAAGTACTTTTTGTATATTTCTCCCAAATCCGGGGAGTGTGAAAAAGCAAAAATTGACCTTTTTAAGTAGCCAGTGTCAGAGGGGTTAAATTAATAACTTCAGCTCAAGCAGCCAAAGTTTGTAGCACTAGGGAGGTTCTGACTGAATTTACTGTATACCAGTTGTACCCATTACTTATGGAGTTGCTAGCTGCGAAAGATGTGAAGGGTGAAGAAAAACAAAACTTTTACTCGCTTACTTTATATAATTTTTCAAGAATTTTATACTTTACACCAAGTTGTCATTAGTAGAAATATTCCTGTCCTGATGCTACAATGAGATTGTAAACAGCAGAACTGTGCAGGCGCATTTGGGTCGCTCTGCGACCTCATGTAGATTTTTCAAGCAGTTTAGAACATGAAGGCTTGTGATGTACATATTCATTTGGTATGTCGGGTAATATTTTCTCTGACACTAGGGGAAATTAAATGTTGTTATGGATTACATTTCTCGTTTTCCTTCTGTGGTTTGACAGTTTTTGTAGTTCTCACTATTGACCACTAGAGGGCAGTCTTTAGCTAGGATTGTCAGTAGTGGGAACTGAGTCGATTAGAAACCCTGTGCTCTGTCTTCCCCACATAAGTGAGGCACAGGGCAAAGTTTCGAAGTGGTTCTAGTTTTATTTTTGTTTCTTAATCCCTAACTTCCCTTCCATATGCTCTTTGCTTCAATATGCTGTTTATGAATCTATTTATCCTCCATCTCTGTTCTAGCCTCACTGATACTGAGGTGTTCCAAGTCCGCCCTTTGGCAGAAGTTTGCTCTAAAATTAGCAGACGCAAAGACGATTTGGCCCAAGAATGATCTATTCCAGAAGTGCAGGGACATCTGGGCAAAGAGACCTGTGCTGCAGGCTAGCGAGCAGCTGGCAATTTGTATCTACAAATAAATATTAGGTCCTTCGTCCTTCCTCTGGCAACCAAACCTCCCAGGACCACAGTTTAGTCACAGTGGTGCTGAGGTCATGTTGCCAGACACAGGTTCACCTGGACCAGCCAACAAGTGTTCTCTGTGCTTTATTAAAACCCTCTTGTTTCCCCCAGCAAAAACCATACACATGGGCTGCTTGCATAATAGATCCAAGGGTTTACTATATTATGTTTGTCATTAGTCACCAAGTATTGACTCTAAAAGTCACCTGTAACCGTTTCCTGTTCTTTTCATTCCCCAGTGGCTGTTGACTCTCCTAATATCGTAACTTTCCTTTACTAATTCACTTTAAAAACCAAACCTGCATTTCAGGTTCTCATTGTCTGCACACCCAACTAAAAAATGTGATGTCACCTTTTATTTTACTCACTAAGTCCAATCCTCCTACTTTTTAGATTGTCCAAGAGCTCCTTCTGTGTAGTCTTGCTGTTACTGTTTCTTTAAACTTCCCTTATAATGCAACCTAAGTATTTATATAACATATCCTCATAAAACCCTTCACAATAAATCTCTGCAGCTAACAGATATCTGTGATTGGGTCGGAGTTATCAGTAGACCTGTTCGCCTTCACAGTGAGAGGCGGCGAGTGGAGAGGGCAGGTACTGGGGTGTAAATATGAACTTTGGGGTGGAGAAGAACAGCAAATGCCGGGTTTCTGGCTGTTACCATGTCAAACTCTAGTTAAGGTATTTTGTTTGTGGAGTATGGAGAATTTTCCTCCCAGGCTCGGACAGGGTTCACTCTGTTTCCTGAAGTCTAGATAACACTGGCACAAATCCTCACTGTACAGACTGTGAAAAGTCCCATATTTCTGATGGTTGAGGAAATGGAAGGTTTTTAACAAACCTCATGGAATGAACAGTACTTAAATACCAGTCGTATTCTCAAAAAGTGATTTACGCAATGGTCTCTACAACAACAGCGTTGCTAGCCATCTGCTGTTTTGCGTGGCCTTTTCTTACTCAATATTTCTCTTTTCCCAAAAATTACTCATAGACAACTCTGCATTTTTCTCATTCAGAGGAATTCAGCACTTTATTTCTTTTACCTCTGTCCACATTTTAACCCCAAGACCATCCAGGTACTTAGCAGAACCAACCGTTCATTCAGCAGGTGCCCGCCCTTTCCAGAAGGTACTTTCGGGTAGAAACACATGCTGTCCCCGGCTCTGCCTGCCTGGGTAGGACGATCAAATTAAACTTTGGCATTCAGCTCATATTTCACCTGGAGATTCCACATACCCAATCTTAGCACTCATGCCTTTAACAAATAATTTTTGAATGCTACCTGTAAAAGGAAATACAGCATCTGTAGCAAAAAAATGACCATCTTCAGTAATGTATAATTCTGAACTTTAGTAATCTCTTTGAGGGAAGGGAATGCAGTGTTTTGAGAACCGGTAAGAGAGAATGTCTTATTTCGGGCTGCATAACAAATACCCAAGACTGGGTGGTTTACACAAGGGGACGTGTATTTCCTCAAGAATCCAAGGCCGTTCAGCTGAGAACAGGGACAGTGAGTTTCTGGTGAGAGGCGGCAGCCGCAGCATACGTGCCGTCTGAGCTTCTCAGGAAGAGTCCATATAACAAGCACGCCGGCCCTGCAGCCTCTGCGTGCATTTGAAGATGTGGTCTTTAGAGGGTCATCATCATGAGTTTGGAGGGTAAATATATTGCTAAAAGCCCCATCAGTCAGGCCGTACAGTACTGTTCAGAGCATAGCGAGCTTAGTGCCTCGAGTGCGAGAGCACAGCCGCGTATTCACTGGGTCGTGGCCGGCAGGCTCTTCCCTCCGAGCACGTGAGCAGCACTCTCGTGAGCACGGTTCTAAGATTTTGTTAGTGTAACACTGACCACATTGAGCATGTCTCCTGTGTTTGCTTTTTGGCATCTCTGTGACCACAATACCAGCTGGCCTAATTTCTCTATTTTCTCATAACAAATATCCTGTTTCCCCAACGCAACTGGATCTCTCGGTTCCCTATTAGAGTGTTTCCCTGTTGTTACTCTTTCGGCAGGTTTACTGCTCCTGATCTGGTTGACTGTTAGAAAACATCTCTGCTGAATTTTAAGTTTGTTCCAACCAATCGCTACAACTCACATATGAGACAAAGGAAGTAAATTACCGTCCTTGAAACCAAGCCTGAACAATGGAAGTCAGAGGCTGAGCTACGTTTATTTAAAAGTGATTTGCCAGGCCAGAGATTTAGCTCAGTGATTCCGGTGCCTGGCTCGCAAGCGCAAGGTCCCCAATTTGATCCCCGGTAACCACATACAGTACGGGGTTTGCAGTCAGTACCACATACCACTATGCCAGGCGTGGTGGCTCACACCTATGTAATCCCAGCACTCGGGAGGCAGAGGCAGGAGGATTGCTGAGTTTGAGGCTCATCTGGGCTCCATAGTGAGCTCAGGGCCAGCCTGAACTACAAAGTGAGACCCTGTCATTAAAAAAAAAATGATTTGACATCAAAAATAATAACTTTTTACCTAATTTTTAAAAATTTTTCTGGGCTTCAGCATAAGTAAATAGTTTCATGCGATGTTCATGTTTGAAAATGTGAGATTTATACTTGATATCTAACTTATGCACTACTTTCAAAGCAATGAAAGTCTCCAGGATACGAGACAGAAGAAATTATGTAAAAATAGAACATAACATAAGAGTCATGTAAAAAGATAAAGTGTAAAAAGCTAAAGCCATGTTTTAAACTATTGGATGCTTGCCTTTATTTTTTTAATTAAAGCAAATATTTGGCACTAGCCATTATCATAACGACTAAAATTCAGTCTTGAGTCACCGGGTGTGAAATCCTGAACCCACATCTCAGTACACTTATCCCAGGCATCCACATGGCAAGCCTCTCACAGGAAGTCGAGGATCACAGCTTGAAGAACCCACAGCCCAGCTTCAGATCCACAGAGTTGTATCTGCAGCTGGGTTCTGAACGCTGACTCACATCACTGTAAAAGCCCTGTTTATTTCCCAGCCATAAACTCTGCTTAAATTTCTATTAATACTACTTTGACTTTTCCCCCTTCTCTGAACTGTAAATTTATTTAATTGGATTTCTATGGATTTTTGCACCACTGGTAATACTTGAAATGGATTTATTTTCTAAATTTAGGATATTAAATGACTTCCTTTAATCTGAAAATTCCACCCCTAAAAACACAACTCTCTCGTTCTTTCATTTGACTAAAATTCTGTGGGCCAAAGACATTAATTTCCCAGGGCTGCAATAATGAAGTATCACAAGGTAGGCAGCTTAAAATAGAAAGGTATGATTTCATAGTCCTAGAAGCCAGATATCTAAAATCAATGTGTGGGTCACACGGTTCCTCCTGAAGGATGTTAGGGAGGAGCTTCTCTGGCCCTCCTGTCTTGGGGTGCAGAAGGCTGGCTTCATAATGAATCTCTTCAGACCTTTCCTCTGTGTGTGTCTATGTCTAAATTCCACTTCTTATAAGAACACTGGCACACTGGATTAGGTTCCAGTCTCATGGTCTTATTTCAACTCCATCTCCTCTTTAAACAGTCTGTTTCCACATCAGGTTGTTTTCTCAGATAGAAGGTCAATGTACTTTCTTAAGTGGGGTGACACAGTCCCGTCCAAATCCTAAATTCTGAGCCGGAGCAGGACATGGAAGTACCTCTGTGCTCACAGAGACCCAGGGTGGCAGCATGGTGTGGAACAAGTTTCCCTTCTCACAGTGGGTTGTGCCCACTGATTTCTCCTCCAGTATTATATCAGTAACATGCTAAGTCACTCTCCATAGATGAGATGCCATGTATTTAGCAGGTTTCCTCAGTGGTATATTTTGGCTCACAGTTTGTAGAAGTTTCAGTCCATTGCCAGTCAGCTCTAAGGCAAGGTGGTCAGCAGAGGAATGCTACAGAAGAATACTACTTATGAGATGGCGGACAGGAAGGAATACTACTTACGAGAGGCTAATAGAGGGATGAAGGGGGAAGGCAGATCCTTCTAGGCCACACCCCCAGTGACCAGCCTCCTTGGACTAGTCTTCATCTCCCTATATCACCTTTAGCTATAAAATCATTGATGGATCAATGACTTTTAATCACTAATGATGTCACTGATGAGTATCACAGCTGCAAGATTCAGCTGCCTCTCGAAAGCCTCACCTATGGACACAGAAGGCTCCAGAACACAAGTGGATGTGACCAGAATAGCCTGTGAGTCCTCTTTGTTTTTCCTGTTGCACCCACAAAGACACACCTTTGTTCCCACAAAGACAAACCAGTGTGCCCTGGGTCTGTTTTCCCAGAGAGAGCCTCTGTATGACAAGTACCCAGAGAGACTGAAACTGTTAGATTTCAAAGGAGCTGCTTGCTACATTGGATATGCTTATTCCACCCTATTTTTGATAAGAAAGTTGTCATTGTTCTTAGCCCTGACTCTTGCCAGTAGAAAATATTCCCGAGTACACACGTGGCAAGGCTTCCCGCCATCTGGTGCAATTTTTACAATGCCCAGAGGATAAGAGTCCTGGTGTGCAGCTGAGGAAACTGGGGCTCACAGGTACCCAGAAGCCTCTGCGTGGACACAGAGCTATTCCCTCCGCAGATGAGCTGCATTCGTACTTAGGCACAAGAAGAGCTCTGTGCCCCATCCTCCCCCACCTTCTTCAGGAACTCCCTTTTGGATTTTTTTTTTTCACTAAGAAAATTTACATGAAGGATCAGAGATGACGTCCCCTTTAACACTTTTTTGACACATTTAATAATGAATTCACTGGTTTTTAAATAATGCACACTAACAATCATTTTAAATGATTGAGGAACCAGGGCTTTGCACTGGCCAGCATTCTACTTAGAAGACAAATTGTTATGAAATAAAGAAAGGCAAGAAAGGGGGTGAGAATGAGGGAGGAGAAAGCGGGCACAATCGTGGTGAGCACTTGTAGGTCAGCAGGGCACAAGTGCCAGGGCAAGTAGAAGCCCAAGCTCGGGAAACCCAGAAGGGAGGAGAGAGGCTGCTTCTCAGAGGCAGCTCTGGGTGTGGGGAGCTCAGCACTCGACACCTGGCTTGGCAGATGGCACCCTGGTGACGTGGTCCTCCCTGTGTCCCTTCTTGAGGAGCATCCCGGAGAAGCACAGCTGCGGATCTCTGCGGCCCGTGGAGCTGTGCCTCCCTGTGAATATTTCCCTTTCTTCCTCAGACAGGATTGCACCACGAGGACAAAAAAGATCAGGCCTGCAAGCAAAGATGCAAGCAGCTGCGGGGCTCTCACATTTTCATGGAGGTAGCTAGAGCTGTGTGTATGCGTCTCTCTATCGGTGTGTCTCTCTGTGTCTGCATATGTGTGCATATGTGTGTGCATGTGCGTGTGTGCATGTGTGCATGGGAACGCAGCGAGTGGCGTGCACTGGCAGACACCATCATTCACCTCCTGCACATCCGGGAGCTGTTTAGGTTCCCGCATCTTCACGACAGGCCACGGGGACCGTTAACTCAGACTATCATCATTTATGCTTAACTAGTAACATTTTAAAAATATAACTGCTGTGTGTCACCACCATTTAATCTGTCATCTCCTGAGAAATAGGACTTTTAAAAATGTCCTTTCATCTGCTGCTAATTGCTAAATCGGCAGAGAATCCTGATCTCTGGGAAGCGAACAGGTCAAGTGATTAATCATTGGATTAGACTTTTGCTTGGCCTCTAAAGGTACTTGGATGACATTTCTAAAGATCATTCTCTTTCTCTTAGGTAATGAGCCATTATGAATGATCTCCAGTCTTTAAAAGGCTGAATGTTCATGCTTGACTGTGTTGGCAACTGACTAAGTCAATATGATTGGAAACATATTTGGCTTCTTTCTGTTGGGGATTTACAGTTGCCAGTAAATCTTGAGCTGGTAAAAGTTAGCTATTTCCCCACAGTTTTACCACTTGGTTATAAAGCGAGCGATTCAGATTTGATCCTCATTTACATAGGAACATCTGTTATCAAGCACACATGAAGTAAATTATAAAACCAGTTCAGCTTCTCTAGGTCAGTAGCCATGAACCTAGGGCACACGTGCCACAGTGGGCTGTTTGTATCATCGAAAGTTCTGAAAAGATTCCTCTTCCCTGTTGTGGGTGGTCGGCCACCATTCAGTTTCTCTTCAGGTGAAGACACATTGTAAATCATTACCTCTAAGTCCATTACTGCCGTGGAATTCATGCACATCCACACCCAGTTCTTCTTTTATATTTGGCTCATTCTCCTCCTTTCCATTCGTCCAGAGTCTCATCCATACCCACTGACAATCTTTTAGTTTATATCTTTGCCATCCAACTTTGAAATGTGGTACCAAATACAGTGCCTAAAACCACCCGGATTAAATTACTCCCCTGCCGAAAGACTTTGAAGGCTATGGAGACCTTATAGTAGAAAACTTCACACTCTTCCCCCACTCACCTTTACGACTTTGTGTCCCCTCCTATTTTATATGATCCTCTTTAGACTCTGTGTTTATACTCCATGAAATATCTCACAGGCAGTAGACAACCTCTGAGTTCTTTTCCCATAATGTTCTTGTTTTCTTCACACACACGCGCGCACACACACACACACACCCCTACCTTTTATAGCCACAAAGCTCTGCTGGTGTGTTTCACATGTCTGGAATTTGTAATTAATAAACTTAACCAATGTATTTTTAATTATAAGTGTTGTAACTTATTGCTCTAAGATGTCTCCAAGCTTGTTGGGTATCATTGTATCATTTTTGAGCCTCAGTTTCTGTATCAGTACAGTGGGAATGATGCCTATCAACCTAGTGTCCCCTTTCAGTCTTAGCTTCTGTCAACTTTCCCTCTTGAGAAAGTCACAGATTGTCTTAGGATTATGAATTGTGTCCTCTCATGGTCTGCGTAAATACTTTGGTACTTAGGCTGTTTTTTCATATATTTTCTCCTTTATTCCCATAATATAATGGGAAAATACATCATCCCTGATACTACCTTATTTTCTGTTGCTAATAAGAAAAATAGACAGGGTGAGTTTGAGAAAAAGGCATTTATTTTGGCTCACGGTTCTGGTCCATAGACAAGGATCATCTGGGTTCGTGTCTGTCTGGTTCCCTCTTCTCTGTCTAATTTCATTCTCCCTCTTTACATCACCACCAGGGTTAAATCATGGAGGCTCCACCCTAACCATGTTATCTGTTCCCAGTGAAAACACCATCATCAGACTCTACCCTTAATGCCTCCCACTGGGGATTAATTCAACACAAGGACCCTTGGCGAGACAGACCCAAACCACCTCACAACACAACATCCCTGACTTGTCAAAAGGGAAAGTGAGAGAGGTTAAGTCCCTCACCCAGAACAAACAGCACAAGTGAGACCTCAATCCCAAGTCAGCCCAGGGCTCTCTGGAATTTATTTTCTTTGGTTATATTTGAGGATTTAACTTTATAACTCTCACAGGGATCAACCTATGATGACCAATGCAATTATGAAGGTACCCTAAGTATTTTTAAAGGAGTAAATGAATACCACAGGCCGTATTATCGACCCGGAATAACCATTCGAGAGATGGTGTTGTCTCTGTGGGAGTGGGAGCTGCCTCACTTTCCATCCAGCCAGTTTCTCCCTGGGTGGCAGCATGTAGTCTTCCTTCTGGAACACAGAATCATGAGGTTAAAGGAAGTATTCGGTACCATCTGCTGGGATGAGGCAGCATTCACACTGAGCATTTTCTAAGGTTGCTTTGTGCTGCAGTGAACACTGTGAACTCCTTCCGTTACATTTGTAGCTTTTTAGCCTTTGGCTAAGATCAAGTAGAGTGTTTGTTCTTGTGGCTTCTCATAACTGACGTGTTCTCCATCCAAGGACAACATATGTAGACCGTATGAGCGTTGTAATATAGTGAGCTCCATTCAACCACAAATTTTTAAACAAGAGCCTGACTTGAATTCTCTTGGATGCCTTTCTTCTCTTGACATTGTTCGTATAAAATGGCATAGTGGATGCTTCTGTGACGCCTGATTGACTGTCATGACTTGGGCCTGCGTTCCAGAAGTGTTCATAAGAAAGGAAGAAGAGGGCCGGAGGGTTAGCTCAGTGGTTCCGGCGCCTGCCTCGCAAGCACACAGTCCTGAGTTTGCTCCCCAGTAATCACATACAATGCTGGGCATGGAGACTCATGCCCACCAGCAATCAATACCACATACCACAGTGCGGGGCGTGGTGGCTCACGCCTGTCATCCCAGCACTCGGGAGGTAGAGGCAGGAGGATTGCTGAGTTCAAGGCTTGCCTGGGCTACATAGTGAGCTCAGAGCCAGCCTGAACTACAAAGCGAGACCCTGTCTCAAAAAAAAAAAAGAAAGGAAGAAGGGATGTTTTCCTTCTCACACAAAGTATTAATGGTACAGCATGGCCCAGTTGCCTAAGCTCTCTTATGCACACATTTTGGGAGGGGTGAACAGCTCAGAAAAACCACTGTGGTGCACAGAGAAAATACAAAACAAGTGATTATACAGTGAAGAAATAGGCTGCAGCCCCCGGGTGTAACAAGAAGCACAGGTATGGGCAGGGTCTTTCATGATAATGTAGAACGTTTTCCTATTAGCTTAATCAGTTTCATACTATGAGTTCCATATTAGGCTCTATTAAAGGAAAGATAAAAGAGGAAGCTAAGACTTAGAGTAAAGGAGGAAGCAGAATTTAGGCACAAGGTCCACTGAAAGATAAGAACAAAGAGAGGAAAAGGAAAGAGAAAGAAAAAGAAAATAACGTCAGCTGCTCTGTATGTTCTGAGGTGAGTGAGCGGGTCGTAGGTCGACAGCTTTAGTCACACATCCTGTTATTCACTTTGGGTGTCAGGGTACATTTCACTCCCCTTTGAAATTTCCATGCACTCTACAATGATTCCGCAGCCATCTTTCTTTACTGGGAAATGGCTTATCTGCTTTGCCTTTCACTCTTTGAGGTCTGTGTTTTGTTTTGGATTTTTTACTGCTTTATTTTTTCCCATGAAATCCCAAATATTTTGAAATGGGTTAAATAATGCCTTTAGTCTTATATATTTCCATTGTAATCTTAACTTTGGGCCAATTATTCCAAAACAAAGTGGAGTGGCTTCTTCCTGGAAAACTGAAATACATTTTTTTTCTCCAGTTATTTGAAAATGGACAGGTTTTGACACAAGCTGCGCTCTCCATTTCACTGAGCTAGTGTCCTCGGCAAGTCTCTGTGCCCTTGTCTACAGAATAGAGGTACTTGGCTCCTCTCAGTTTCCCTAAATCCCCCATGATGCACCACGTGCTGGACGACGGGCCTGGCACATGGCAGATGGGAATTGTGTCCCTTTCCCCTCTACTGGCTCTCACCAAGCAGAAGAAGGACAGAAAGATCTTTCTTTCCTTTTGTTTTCTGCTGGTTATAATGAATGTGATATTACATTAGTTTATTAATTATAACATTTATTAGAGCTTCAGCTTTGTGCTGCTTGCTCAGAGCAACATAACTTTGGTTCAGGTGAAACTGAACCTGGATCTGACTCCATTCCTGGAAGAATACTGAAACTTGCTTTACAGAATCCCAAGTGACAAGGTAAGAAGGTAGTTACTAGATACACAGACTTCAAAAAACAACAACAACAACAAAAAACAGAAATAAGAAGACTAAATCAAGGATTTCAGTTTTATCCTAGATTAGAGTACAACTTATATGCACTTTGGGTAAACTTTCCACTCATATTATGAAAGACATGTCTGTATATAACTTGAAATATAAGGACTAATTAAATGAACCATATGACTTCATGAAAGCCAAGAAAATCTTAACAATTCCAAGTGTCTTAGCAATTCCAAGTGACACTGTTTTCCACCAGGTATAGGACAGAGAATCTCTGCCCAGAAGGAAGCAGACTTCACTGTGGTCTCATCACGGACCTGCAGAATCTGCCTCAATCATGCATCTAAGAGCTGCCTCCTGGACCCCTGGCAGCCAGATCCACCAGGCGAGAACTCAGGTGGTTCAGGAAACAGCCCTTCATATGTAACGAGCTGTCCGTCCACTTTGCTGCCTGCTCATTTCTTACACTGAATTCTCAGTCCAAGATTTCTGTTGATTTTTTTTCCACAAAATGGTCATCACTACTAGGAATACTGCCATATCAGTTCTGTGTTCTTCGACATGATGATTCCTACCTTTGGAGGCCCCCCACCTTTCTCTCTGTCCCTGTCTGTCTGTTTGTCTGTCTCTGCCTCTCTGTCTCTGTCTCTGTCTCTGTCTCTGTCTCTGTCTCTCTCATGAATAATTTCTGGACTCATCACTAGCCTGCTCCAAGTAAGACTTCAGTTATCCACAGCAGGCAACTGTTTCCCTCACTTAGAGAACAGTGAACTGATTGTCTCCAGTGAACAGAATTTTCTTGTAGAGGTTAAAGAAGCTTAAAATTATATTGTGTTTGTTTGTTTTTGGAGACAGGGTCTTGCTTTGTGGTTCAGGCTGGCCCTGAGCTCACTATGTAGCCCAGGCAAGCCTCAAACTCACAGCAATCCTCCTGCCTCTGCTTCCTGAGTTCTAGGATTACAGGCGTGAGCACCATGCCCGGCACTGCGGTGTGGTACTGATTACTGGTTGGCGTGAGTCATATGCCTGGTATTATTGTATGTGGTTACCAGGGATTGAACCAGGGACCTTGTGCTTGCTAGGCAGGCTCCGGAACCACTGAACTAAATCTCCAGCCCACATTGTGTTTATTTTAGATTTTGTGTTATTTGTTTTTTTCTTTTTATATAATTCATATTCCTATCTAGAACAAACTGATAAATGACTTTTCTAAATCTTCCTTTCCTATACCATTACATTTTTTAAAATAATATTTTTTCTAAATTTTTCTAGCCTATAGCCACAAAGGATATTACACTGTGAATTTTAATTATATTAACTTTTGCTCACATGTGCTGAAATGCTTCCCCTAAGCAATTCATCCTAGCATTTCTAGAGTGGCCAAAGGTGGCACAAAAGACCAAGTGCTGCTCTTTGGGGACCACTGCTCTCCCCCCAGCCCCAGCAGCCCCCTGGATTCCCTGTCTTAGTGGATCACCCTCTTACCCAGGCACCTGAGGTCATGCTTCTGCTCTGTACCTACTCTAAGGGATATAAAATTTCTCTCTGTATTCCCGATATTGTAAAAATTCTCTGCAGTATCTCTTTGAGTCTCTCATTAAATAATCTTCAAAGCCATTATTTTTAAGTCATTCACAATATCCATCTGAAACACACCAATGTCTATTCTTCTGTTCTGAAAATGGTGGTTTTTTGACTAGTTTATTGCAAGCAAATAGTGTTGCGACCTCGTTACTATTATAAATTCCACTCACTTAGCATTTGTGAATAGTTTCATAACCTAATTGAATACATTAGCCTAATTCACAGCTTTTACCTACAGATTTCAAAGATGAATCACTAATATTTTAGACAACAAATAAAAGCTGCCGACAGACCCAGCTTTTAGATATCAGTGTGTGGACTTCAGTGGTCTTTGGCATGAGAAGCCTACATAAGACAAACAGGCTTTCCAAGGGGTGAGTTAAATCCTTCTAAAATCACTGAGCTTTAATATAGCTGCTATTGGTATATTTCCTAATTATTCCTTCCAAGCCTCCATTAAGAGTTAAACAAAAATGAATTTTAGAGTTCAAAGAACTTTACCTATGGCCTAATCCATCCATCCGTCCATTGCTTAGTAAATCACTCATTGTCTTCTTTCTGGATCTTACAGGCAATACAAATACAGGGGACAGAAAGGTAATTCACTGTCCTTTCTTTGTGGTATGAGTGAAGAAGAGTCAATAGGAAAGCTAGACTCTATGATTTGCTTCACAGGTGAAGAAAGGATTCCTAAGTACCTGAAATTTGAGAAGCAGATTAAGAAAGAACAAAGAATTCGGCAGAAAGGGTTAAATGATTGGGTAATAAGCTTAAAAGGGGAAGGCATGTGAGTAACTACATGCATTAGAAGGCACAGTCATTTGTCTGGTACCCTGGAATGAAATTATATAAACGTTAGTCTTATGGACAGCTTTGGTATGAGGAACACACACACATAAATGTGTGTATTATCTACGATGAAACACGAATAAAAATCAAGGTTATTCAAGAAAAGGAGTGATGTGGTTTAGAAAGGCATTTTTGATAACTTTATGGAAGATGGGTTATGCGGCGGCAAGAGGGAAGATCTTTATTAGTGTGACAGATGAGCTCACTAATAAAGCAGATAATTCCCACACAAATCCATGCACGATCAGGTCATCTCCTCGTCTCCAAGGGCCTTGGTAAAATGGTAAGATTTTCCCCTTTGCTTGTGTTTATTTACATGGTGAAATCTTTAGATAGATTCAAAAGTGTTGGTAAAGCCGGGCGTGGTGGCTCACGCCTGTCATCCCAGCGCTCGGGAGGCAGAGGCAGGAGGATTGCTGAGTTCAACGCTTGCCTGGGCTACATAGTGAGCTGAGGGCCAACCTGAACTACAAAGCGAGACCCTGTCTCAAAAAAACAAACAAACAAAAATGCTGGTAAAAAACTCTACTAACCAGCTCCTTTGCAGTGGCTTCTGGTGCCTTTTGGAAAGCAGCCCTTCAAAGCTAGGCAGCTCCACATCGCTCCAAGCCCGCGTCTTGCTGGTCCGGATGATGTAGCAGGAGAAAGCCTCAGGCCTCTTTGTCCACTAACAGCCCAGTCGTGAGTCACAGTCTGAACATGAGGAAATGTTCATTTATTTTTTTTCATGGTCATGGCAATGAGACCTTTTTTTTTTTTTTTTTTGTAAGGCTGAAAGGACTATCTTCGTCTAAAGTGCCTGCTAAGAAGGTCATTTTTTCCCACAGGCTGGGAGTAGAACGTCAAACGACAATTCTAAGTGCTCCATCATCATTCAGCTAGCCTCAGGAAGCCGAGATTTCACGGCCGCCTGGAACCCACATGCTTCACATGATGTAGATCAGCACTGTTAATTAGCTGTTTCAGGATTCTTAATGCCCTGTGGCTTTGGAAACACTTGTTAACCCAGAGAGGGAGGGAAAAGCTGGAAGCATTTGGACTCCAGCCTGAATCTATTATAATTCAATTCAATAACCTCTCATCTTTCTAAATCCCTGCTCAGAATATGTTGAAAACTGTAGTTGACTTAAGTTGTTGTTGTTAGTGACACATCTCCCGAGAAGAGGGAGATCACAGTTCAAGGTTTCTTGAAGCTACTGAAATGTGGGGAACAGCAGAAAAGATACAATCAGTGGGACTTTCCAGAAACACATGGGCAGTTCCACGGGCTAGAAAACATAAGCTGGCACGAGAGAAATGAGAAGCCGGTTGATGCAGGACATCCACGTAGGCTCCAAACAAGTCTGCATTTCTGTTCTTACAAATGCAAAGCTAAGAACTGTCACCCCCAAGCTCACACTCTCCTCAGCACACGGGGCTGGCAATCAATAGACCCATAATTCTTCTCCATACGGTTCTCATGACATAACCTGACCAACCACATGAGACCTGCTGGGGAAAACAACTGTTGTCATTGGCAACGAAATGTAGGAATTGCATCACGGGTAAACCACACACTTGATTCCACAAAGCAGGTTAGAGTACAACCTGCCAAACCTGGCATTATGCTGGGCTATGCATGCGATGTCATAAGAGCAAAATAAAATTTCACAGGGAAGTCTATGTAAATCTTTAAAAGAAACACACAAAGGCTAACAGTGTTCATGCCCCTCTCGTAGCAAACATTGCAGATGTTTTTTGACTTTAAATGGCCACCTCTCTGCTCAATAAATCTGAACAATGGCATCTTCTTCCTCATCTATTTTCCATTTGTATATTTATTATACCTGGATTAGAATCCAACAACTCTCTCCTACTATGCTATATCCCAGCCCTTTTTATTTTATTCTTTAATGACGAGACAGTTTCTCCCTAAATTGGCCTCAAATCTCCAATATTCCTGCCTTAACCTCTCAAACAGCTGGAATTCAGGCCGGAACCATCACACACATCCAGCTCTTGAAATGCTAACTTTAAGGAATATTCTTAAGTAGAATATGAGAAATTTCTAGAAATTCTTAAGTAGAATATGAGAAATTTACTTGTAGTCACAAATGAAAGCTACATTTACGTAAATTTGAAATAATAGACATTCTATTTCTAGAACCACATTCTTAAGCTCTTCTAAATATGCTTAAAAATGGGAAAACATAGCTTTAATTATAAGCTAATATTCTGTACCTGTATTTTAAAAAAATGTACACACTGAAATTTCTGAGACCAAGATAACTTTATAGTGAATAAAGCTCCAAAATGTGGTATTCATTCTGAAGCAGGGTTAAAGACATTAGCTAGGTGACAGAAAAATCAGTTTGTACATTAAGATTTAGTGACTGAGACTGTATATTTGTTCCTTTAAATTCTCCCTGAAATGCTTCCTAAGTCCGTGTTAATAATAACTTAATTTGTTTTGAGATAGTAATATTAAAGCTAAATAGCTTAATAATTGTCAACAGTGACACCTGATTTACTCTCATGTAGATTTGTAAATGTATGTTTCTTTTTTTTGCTTTTTTTGAGACAGGGTCTCACTTTGTAGTTCAGGTTGTCCCTCAGCTCACTATGTAGCCCAGGCAAACCTCGAACTCAGCAATCCTCCTGCCTCTGCCTCCGAGTGCTGGGATTACAGGCGTGAGCCACCACACCTGGCACTGTAGCATGTGGTATTGATTGCTGGTGGGCGTGAGTCACCACGCCCAGCATTGTATGTGGTCACCGGGGATCGAACTCAGGACCTTGCGCTTGCGAGGCAGGTGCTGGAACCACTGAGCTAAATCTCTGGCCCTGTAAATGCATGTTTCTACATGTACCATGCTGTCCCCTTCATCGCATCTGTTTTGTGAAAAGGGGTGTGAGATTTTTCTTTTCTTTTTTTTTTTTTTTTTTTTTGCATTTATGCTATTATTGTAGAGAGAAAGAACTGAGAGGAAGTTGAGATCCCTGTGTCTTTACACTATCATCATACTCTTTTTCATCTTTGTGTCTTAATCCATGAATGCCTAAGAACTTTGATATGCAACCATGAATCTTAAACAGAACAATCCTTTTTATTCACTTTTTTTTTTAAAGCTGGAAGTTGCTTTTGGGAACCATAAACTGTACTGTACTTTTTTTTGGAGAGTTGTGAGTGATGAGAGGGGAATCTTCACTCCCTTCTCTGTGGGGCAGGTACTTCTTTGTCATAAAGAGGAGTATGAAAACTTCTTTGAGCTCAGACAAGAAGCCTAGTACCTTTTGATTTATAACGTGGAATGTCGAGAACAACTTTTAACTGGTTCCAGGGTCCATTAAATGCAACGGAATATCAAATTGTGCTTTGTAAATAGACATGTATAAACTATATCCTGTTCCAATTTAGTTAGAAATCAATGATGTTCTGTCTCAAAGAAGATGAATGTTTTAGACTAGAACACTACAATTGAACTGAACAAGAGCCTGAGCAAGAAAGTCTTTACAGGAACGAAGAGATGATAGAGGACACAAGATTATATACCTGAAAGAATAAAAAGATCATTTAGTGCTGGGCATTATGGTGCATGGCTATAATCCCAGCACTTGGGAGGCTGATGCAGGAGGAATGCCTTGAGTTCAAGGCTGGCTGGGGCTACATAATGAGTTCAGGGCTAGCCTGAGCAACAAAGTGAGATGCTGGGTCATAAAACAAAACAAAACAAAACAAAACAACAACAACAACAACAACAAAAGATTATTTAGGTCTCTTTGATTAATGGGCAGTGATGGAAGTCAGATAGTCATTTCTACTCAAATGAAGCAGAATGAATGACCTGAAGTTACAGAATTGGGTGCGTATTTTTTTGTTGTTGTTTTTGTTTTTGTTTTGGAGACAGGAACTCACTTTGTAGTTCAGGCTAGCCCTGAGCTCACTATGGTGCCCAGGCAAGCCACCGCGAACCCAGCAATCCTCCTGTCTCTGCCTCCCGAGTGCTGGGATGACAGGCGTGAGCCACCACGTCCAGCATTGTGGTATGTGGTGTTGATTGTTGGTGGGCATGAGTCTCCACGTCCAGCATTATATGTGGTTACCAGGGATCGAACTCAGGACCTTGCGCTTGCGAGGCAGGCGCCGGAACCACTGAGCTAACCCTCCGGCCCTTGGGTGTGTATTTTTCTCAATCTTGTGTTACTGTCAAATTGGATCACATATTGTAATCATGAAACAGTTTACAAAAGACTGATACAGGACCCTACCCTCAGAGAGCCTTCTTGATTTAGTTTGGCGTATGACCTGGCAACTGAAATGTACGCAATTTGGGGGGTACATTTAATATGAAACCAGTTTTGAGAAAGCAGCTCTATAACCAGCCACTCTTCTTGGGCTTGAGGTGTTTCTCACTGTACTTTCTGTGATGTATTCAGATGTTGTTTCTAGAAGCTCCTGGCTAGTAGAAACTATATCATTTTGGCATGGTAACATATCAGCTTATACATAGGTGTCGCATAGTTTGGAAGAGGCCACAAAGCAAAAGAAAGGGAAGGAAGAAAAGGAGTTGGAGAAGTTCTAAGAAATGCGCAAAGCGGGCTACGACCATCTCACAAGCATAAAGGAGTCACTAGGTCTGTCTCTCTCTTTGATTTAAATCCTACAGGTCTTCACATACATTGTCACAATATTCTCAAAAGTTATTACAGAAAAGTTGCTTGCAGTTCACTATTTCTTAGAAGAATGCATAAATTGTATCACCTTGGTGAAGAGAATGCTACTGGGGGTTACAATCAGATATAACATAGATCTGTAAAGTGAAAGCAACCAGTAAGACTTTAAATTCCTTTACAACTTCCACATGATATGATTCTTCCTTTTGAGATCTTACTACTCTAAAAAAGATGGTAAACACTGGAGTAAGCACTCTATCTGCTTGCGAAGTAGTAAAACATAAAGTTAAAATTCAGGTCCTCCTCCTCTATAATGCTTCCTTATAAAAACTGCATGTGGTTCAATAATCCAGAGAATCACAATAATATTGCTGTGTTAGTATCTTACTTAACCAAGCATTTATTAAGCACTTGTTACCTGCTGTTGTGGATTAAGTCTAGACCCCTCACAAAGCCTCATACAGTCATAGGCTTGGTTACAGTGTGTGAAGCTGAAATTGATTCATGGTGCAGTGCTAGGCTGGAGGCTACTAAGATTAAGGGTGCCACCCTAAGTAGTCTGAATAATAAGGTTGGCCTGTTATTTCATTTTCATTGTGTTAACTAACATAAACCAAAATTATCAGCCAATGGTCTTGTAGAAAATGCTTTTCTTTGCCAGTGGTAGCCTTGTTCTGGCTGGCTCTGTGGGCACAGATTTAATGTCCATTATTTTAGATAAGCAAACTAAGACCAAGAGCGTGATTAATCTGCCTCGGTCTACAGAAATACGGCGCAGTTGGGATCAGACTCCTAGGCAAGTGTCCTTTGAGGATGGTGAGAGTACAGTAGATACTGCTGGTGCAAGTGTAAAGAGAATCATTTCCTGCGTAGAACAGTTTGGCAGTTTTATCCAAATTTTAAGACCACAGTTATCATACAACTTAAGAATCCTACTTTTCAAAGAAGAAGACACAGTTGGAATGTATGACCAGTGATTTTCAAGGCTGTTCTTTGTATGCAGTAGTTGAAAACTGTGAACCTTACTGGCTTACCATTTTGAGACAGCTAAATGAACTAGGAAACAGGCACCACCTAAAAACAGCAAGGGAGATCTTGCTGAAGGAGAAAAGCAAATCCCGGAATGATCCTTAAATATGATACTACACTTAAGAGAAGACTTAGAAGTTGGCAATGTTTGTTCCTATAGGCATATAATTGTTCATAAAAATCACATGAATGTCCAGGATTTACTGTCCAAAATGTTGGCCACTAGTCAAATAAGGTTATTGAAATTTAAATCAATGAAATGAAGTAATAATTAAAATTTATTTGAGCTCCAGTCATTTGACCTGCATTTGAAGTGCTAATAGTTGCATTTGCCTGGTGGCCTGCATGACAAAAAGCAGAACTGCAGATAAATAAACATAACTAGTAAACAGGTTACCTGTGGATAGGGCAGAGTTTGGAAATGATGCTTCTTAGAAACTTGAGATTTCTTACATGACTTTTGAAATTTTACAAAGAAAAAAATCATGTACATAATTTAAAATGAAGGCAATAAAATTAAATCATGCCTACTAATGGGATTTCCAAAATATTTTAGACTTTTAGTAGGTATGTCAGTGTAAATTGTTTTGGACACACTCTCCTGTTAGCCTATACTTAGAAAAAAATACACACAAAGTGGTAAAACAAATGTACAAAATCCTTTACTCTCCTTCGTAGTTTTCATGAGTGTCTACTTCAGACATTTAACACACAAGAATCACAAAACACTGCTGCTTAGACTGCGTGTTTCGTTGTGAATACATCAAGAGCATCTATTGGTAACATATTGTTTTCCCCTTGTAACGTTAAATACTTACTGGTTGACTTCCTGAAATCTTTTTATAATTATAGACTATAAATGGTGGTTATTATGTTCCCTGGAATATGCATTTTTAAAATTATGTAGTGGCCACTCGTTTATTTTGTTAGGGCTTAAAATATTAGCAAAAAGGGCTGGGAATATAGCTCAAGGGTTGAACACTTGCCTAGTACCTACAAGGCACAGGCTTCAAATCTCCAGCACCACTACCTCCACTGTAACCACCACAATAGTAATAATTTTAGAAACTGGTATACATTACTTAGCAATCATCTGATTATGTCCAGGTCAGAATAACTTGTTTGAAAGCACTAGAAAAGCACTACCCGCTTTTAGAGTTATGTATAGACTATGAAACAAGGCATGTGGGTTTTGTGGATGTACACTTCCTTGACCGAATAGTAGTGATTCAGTCAGAGGTAAATTTGGAAATTCGGCTGGTAAATGATGTTGGTAATGCTTTATTATGCACAGCAAGGTAGACTGAGAGTCCCAACTGACTGTGAGGATGAGTGATTTCCACAAACAAGAGTTAGCATCACCCGTGTGCAGACAGAACCTAGCACATAGTATTTGTCCCATTAAATTCTCATAGAATAATTTAAAAATTATAAGAATTTATAAGTATTATTTGCTTTATGTTTCCTAATAATAACATAGAAATAGCCACATAATTCTACCATACTTGCAAAAGAATTCATTTCAATTTAAATAATTCTTGCCTTATTTTAAAAGTGAATTCAATATAGAAAAGTTTTCTTCAAATATTTTAGAGTACATGCATTTCTTTTGCATTAGGTATTGAAATATTAGCAGCTACAGTAACACTAAATGACTGAATGTAAAGAAAGAGGATCACCTAGGTTGAACTTAATTGTGCTTGTTCAGTAGATTGCCTGAATCATCAATTCCCTACTTGCTCTGGCATATGGACACTGGACGTTAGTTTTGGTCCATGTGTGACCTATGGATCGGTGTCACCAGACATCTTTGAAAATTCAGAATCTCAAGGCCTACAGTGGACACAGTCAGAATCTGCATGCTAGTGTGGTCTCTATGTGACTCTTAGGTACAGTCAAGATGACAGTTGGGCCACCAGTTGCTTTTACGTGTCTTTTCACACTCAGTGTCATCTGGACCAGTACTTCTTCAGTCTTCCAACCAGCAAGCATGGTATCTACCACAGTGTCATTTATGTCACACACCCAGCTCTCTCCTATCCCCACTAAGGTTGTTTACAGGATTTTGTGCATTTTTAATACTACTTGCAAAAGAAGGTCTAATAAGCCTGGAGCGGGGGCACAACCATAACCAAATCTAACAGAAGCGAGGATCCAGGTGGTACATGGAGCTACCAACCATTCTGTTGGGAGCTTTCTGTCTCACTGCAAAGAAACACATCGATGTGCACGCACACACACGTGTGCACATGCACACAAAACAGAAGAACGAAAAACTTCACATTTTCTCTCAGCAATGTTCAAGGTGTTTGTAGTAAGCCAGGGATTCCTGGAAATATCCACCTGTGCAAAAGGTGAATCCCCTTGAATCCCCAGCCTGGTCGGTTTGTCTTCACAAATCACATTAACATGGTAAACAAGGCGGAAGTGATTGTGTGGTAATCTATTTATTGGTTTTTCTTTCTCTTTTGTATATAAAATCTTACAACATTCCAGTTTAATACATTTTGTAAAAGCAAATATAAAATATCACGGACCTATAAAACCAGAATTTACAGTGATCTGTGAAAAGTTAAAGACCGATCATAGAACTATTTTAATTACAAATCTCAAGTCGTTCGCATGTTGGGTACAGAGTCACCATTCCACTCCCCCCGTAAGAATCCAGATGTTGAGCTGTACACATACCACTAGTTGCATTCAACACAACCATTTTGAAAGCATCGTAAATGCTTTCTTCTTTTATTTGTTACCCAACACTCATTCAAACTGGGGAGGCCTACTTCTTGGAGGAATGCACTTTGGGAAATGGGAGTTCAGAGGTTCCTCCTGCTGCCAAAATGGTTAATTAAGCTTTGAAATTTTGAAAATCTGATTATGTAACTGTGGCTATACCTCTCTGCAGTTTCACTATTCTAGAAGTACAACAGTGCTTTGATTCCAAATATTAAATTAAATCAAGCATTGCTCTCCCACTCTGTCTCCCAAGCTGTGACTCAGATATCAGAACAAATTTTTTTACCTAGTTAGGGAAGGAATTAAGTTTCAGGACCATAAAAACATCAGTAAGGCACCTATCTGCAAGCCACTCTTTTTCTCCATGTTCAATTTCCTAAACATTCAATACCTTCTTTCCTTTGCTTAAATAGTCTGTGGTATAGACTCACCCTGAGTCCCAGTGGAAAAGAACATAGTCAGGATGCATTGGATAATAGGATTTCTTAAGTCACATGTAACTGAAACTTGCTATCAAACACTAGGATCTCATGTTTATTTCAATTTTTAAAAATGTTTTATTGTGATATAAGTACATTTTATATACACATCACGATCATGCTCAACATTGAGAATTTGTACCAGTATATGACAGGACTTAATTCTCATTTTTTACCATTCCCTCCCCACCCTGAAACCCTCACCCTCTCTATACCTGAGTTTGTCTCCCCCCCTTTTCTTACCATCACAATTTTTTCTTTTCTGCAAAAAGGTGTTCTGTTTTCAAGGAAGCTTTATTGAGATATAATTCATTTATAATACCACTCACTCATTTAGAAGTATAGACTTTAAACATGCTAAAAACCATTGAATCACATTATTCAAATTTAAGACTCATAGTTTTTATAGGACTTTAGATTAGGAACCAGAGCTCCACAGACGTTACATGAGCTTCTTCCTTAGCTCCCTAATTATAGAACTGGGTATAACTTGGCTTCTGTAATGTTTTTGTAAAGCATCCCTTATAAAAGACAAGGTTTCAGAAGTTTCTTTACAGTTATATATGAGAAATATTCCTGAAAATGTGACTTGCTTCTGAGAAATCATTATGTAGGTATGTCAAATTAAAAAAAAATTCCACCTTTAATAAAAACCTGAATTACAGACAGCCTGAGCAAAATACACTGTTTCTCTCATAATAAAACTTATCCAAAAGCTGAAATGAGTGAAACAGATGTTGGTCAGAGGAAAGTTTTCCATTTATACTATGCTAAGTTGGGAAAGACTCTAAAGTCCTGTTCTGGAGCCAGTGTGGGGTCATGTGGGTCGACAGAGAGTGAAAGAGAGTGAAGAAGTGGGTCCCTGGCTGTTGGGATTTGACTGGACCACTGACTGTGGTGTGATTACCCTCTCAGCTTAGAGTATACACTGCATTCTGTTCCTTTCCAGGACTACTCTGTGGACAAGTCATGGGCTCTTTTCCTTTTGTTGACTTTCACCACGAACAAAGACTGAAGGTCTATCCAAGTTCTTTTGAAGACTAAATGTCTCTTGTTTCTAATGCAGTAAGTCAGGGAGTTTAGATATATTTGTTTATGAGTGTGAAAAAATTTGGATCACTTTCAATATAGATGACCTTGAGGAAGTTATTTAACTTTTGTATCTTAGTTTTGTAAACTTTAAAGTGTAGAGAACAGACCTTACCATTTTGGAGGGATTGTGATGATTAAGTAATAATGAAAAGTGCTTTCATGGCCGTGCTTTTTCATGTTTTCTACTTCTGACTAGTGACTTTTTTGTAATTTAGATGAGGAATTATCTACAGGTACAAGGTTGTTTTTGGTCTACAAATTGAAAGAATGCTTAGCAATTCATTTCAGCTAAAGAAGACTCAGAAATTAATAATGCATGAAAAGGTGAAAAAAGTTTGGTGGCCAGTGTTACCTATTGTTATTTTCAAGTCGTACCGATTTTTAGAGAGGCTATTATGTGAGTTCCATTTTAACAAAGTAATCAGAAGTAATGACTGTTCTTAACTATTTTTTTAAAGTTAATATGTCAGGAAGAAAAGAGAATGCTCTCACTGGGTTATGCAGTTTTTCTTGGGAATAAGATAAAGATTCGTATTTACACCTTATGAAATGATTTATAGGACTTGTGTCCTATAAAGTGTTAACTTTTCTCAAATGAATTATTTACTTAAATTCATATTTCTTTAACATAGTTTTAATCTAGAAAAATTGTAATCTTTATTAAAATGATTTGAGCTTGGAAAAACATTTTAATATAAATCAAGAATATGTTTTGTTTAGTAAACTGTAGAAATTCTTTGATAATATTAATTTGCCTTTGATAGCTTATTATGTAGATCATACTTAAGTGGACTGTATAATTAATAGTACTGAGAAAATTTTCTCTATTGATTTGTATACTCATGTAACCCAGTGAACAAATAACTCTTTTACTACTTTAATCCTCTTCTTTTCCATTTATATAAAAATTCATTTTCATCTTCTTTTTTTGTTTTGTTTTGTTTTGGTGGTACCAGGGATCGAACTCGGGAGAAAACTCATTTTCGACAGTAACCATTGAGACAGCCTTCAGAATCATCTTTCAAATAGTATATCTTACTTAAGTACATCTTAAGTCTTCCTTAACTCTGTCTATATATTTTTATCCACACAGTGGCTATATTTCACTGATTTTTCTACAGTAAAGAATCTGAAAATGCAACACACCTCACACCTGAAAGTGCCTTCCTCCCCAAACTAAATTATTTTTCCACATTTACTGTTTTTCAACCCTTTATTTAATCCTTATCTTTTCCTTCATATTTACCATCTGTCTAGGTATT
The DNA here is from genome assembly GCA_004025085.1 of Thryonomys swinderianus. Classification (NCBI taxonomy): domain Eukaryota; kingdom Metazoa; phylum Chordata; class Mammalia; order Rodentia; family Thryonomyidae; genus Thryonomys; species Thryonomys swinderianus. Next base: position 8,072 of record PVIC010010259.1, on the reverse strand, counting down.
CATTGTCGTTCCTTTTACCCTACAAGGCATCAATCGTAGCCACTTATTAATTTGTATCTGGCATCTATTTTCTTTGTTGGAAATGCTCTTTATCTCCCATTTTAAAATAGATATTTTACTTAAAACAATCTCTGTCAACTCTCCTGGTACCTAATAAAAATGCAGTGATGACGATGAACTGAAAAGCAGTGTTCCACAATGTTCAGATGTACTTTTAGATATAGGGATGATATAATTTTATCATCAGCATTTATAAGGATATAAATTCTAAATGAAAATTAATCACAATGAAGTTTAAGAGGAAGTAATTTTAGAATGGATCATTTGACAAAGTGGAAAACTACCATGCAGTTTAAAACTTTGCATTGAATGAGTGCAGGCATATAGATGGAGGGATAAAAAAAGACGCTCAGGAATTCCACCTCCAGCCGCTCTTACCTGAATATCACACCTAAGAATGTCATGACTTGGCAGCCTTCACAGCCTGTCATACTTTGAATGTAGTCAAGGACGGGTGTTTGTATTAATACTCAGGTGTCTATTATTTTTCCACAGAAAAAGCCATGGTTGATTTTAAATATGAGATCAGCTTGTGTTCTGCCCTGGTACCTCATTGACACAGATTTAAATCCCTTGTCTGCCACTGTTGAACTATAACAGCCTCTGGCAAGTTATTTAACTTTCTAAGTTCAAGTTATTTAACTTTATATTCACACCTATAAAACAGTGATGCAAGAATATCAACCTGAGGAACTAAGATATATTAAAGAACTAAATGCCGTAAAGGACAAAATTCCTGGCACACAGCTGAAATGTACTCAGTGTGAACATCTGTAATTTCTTTGCATCACCTAGTGGTAGCTATTATTTTCTTTGGGGTTTCATCCCAGGCACTTTATTTCTGATTATCCACAGGTATTCATGTACTTGATCTTGTAGCAATAGCTATCGGTACCATCATAGTCATCTCAGTCTGTTTCACAGATGAGGACAGGAGCTGCAGACAAAGTGGTTTTGCAGGGACAGGTGGAGTTCAAAGCGAGTTCTCCAGCTCCAAACATCCTCTTCCTCACCATTAGACAATTAACCTCCCCTACTCATTTTCTTGGAACATATCCTATGAGCAATTTGAAAGCAGTCTTATTTTAAACACTCATTTACCTCATTAAAACAATATTGGGAGAAGCAAAGGATTCCTCAGTCAAATATAATTTTTTTTTTAATCCATCCTTTTGAAGGAGCACACCATCAGCACCCTTCAGTAGCGGGAAATCCTGCGCCTGTACTTACCTGGACAAGAGCACACTTCCCAGTCTTTGTCCCAGTCTTCATTACTCATGTCTTTCTTGCTTTACTACCTGTGAATAATTAATCAAACCAAATGTTTTTGAGTCTCATGAATTTCAAACGTGAACTTTTGAAGAACCACCAAGAAGTATAGAAAAGTACGTGTGAAGTTAAGATGTTATCTACTATTCTAGGCCTGAATGGCTTTATTTCACTCACTTTCAAATTTCCACTCGTTAAAATCAAAGTCCTCATTTGGCTGATAGTATTGTAGTGTTTACAGGTAAGTTGCTGGCAGCTAAAGTTTTTAAAACAGACATTGTGTAAAATTCAAGCAATAGAGCGCTCCTGTTGGAAGAGCCCTCTTTGACCCTTTGCATTATTATAAACAACAATGCCGGGCCTTCCAGTCTCCAGGCCCCACCCACTTTCACAGCTTTACAATTTGCATTTCCTGAGGTAATGATTTTCAAACCTGATTTGCATGATAGCAGGGATTTTTCAAAGTATTTCAAAGGCATAGCAAAGAATTCTTAAAACAAAAAGAAACTTTGATTTTGAGAAAGCAGCATGTTTGTGTACATATATCATTGGGGGATCTGGGAGGCAGCAGGAGTTGTTAGGAAATTAAAGTAATAATGACCTTTAGGGGGAATCCTTGAAGTGCCCTCAGTCCTGTTCTGGCAGTAGAATCCTGTAACACACACGAAGCAATGGTGACTAGCAGAATGCTTTTGTTCATGTTTGTCCTCTCTCTAGCCACAATCCTTAATGAAATTTTAATAAAATATGGTTATACATTCTCTTTTAGCTTAGCTGTGATCATTCACAAAAACGCCCTGTCTCTGTGAACCTCCGGCATGAAATACCATTTATGAGAAAACCAGCATGTGGAGTGTATGCACCAAAAGTGCTTTATGGAAAGTCGCTGAAAGCAAGAACTAGAATGTAGGATCCCCTGAACTTAAAGAATTTCCCTATGTGAAGTATACACAGTTCTTAGGAGTATGTCTGTCTTTTTTATTATAAGAACAGTGAGCCACTTCTGTCTACTTCAGAGTCAGGCGCTTAAATACCTTCTGCTCCTGGACTCTTGGGCTTGGGTTGTACTTTCTCACACCAAATGTTTTGCATTTGTCACTTATCCAGCTGGACTATCTAAGCTCCCTGAGGGTAAGGATAGTATCACATTAACTTTTAAGTGCCATAAACTACCCAGAATGCTGCTTAGCAAAAAGTAAATTCCCACAAATAGTAAATGGATCTGAATCTTTAGAAACTGAGACTATTTTTCTGAAAGTGAGAATTTTTCACATATTCAGCCTATTTTCAGCAGGCAATCTTGCTCCATCTGTATTGTTTCCTCGAATCTTAATATCTACTGACTGTTGAGCTTTTTACCTCACAATATTTGCTTCTTTATTGTATTTGTATTTTCTAGATTTTCATCCTGGTGTAGATGAAATTCACATTAAATCTTATACTGTTGTGGATTTCTTATTTCTCTTTCCACTACTTGTCGAAGCTCCCCCTTTGCTCTCTCTATTTCAGGTTTCCTTTATCACGTATCATTTGACAGAGTATTTTCCTGTACTGGATTGTATCATTTGCCAGGTATTTTCCTAAGCACTGTGTATACCTCTTAAGACAAAATGAGCTCTTTGAGGGCAAGCATTGGACATCTACCTTATTCAGCTTCCTGATGTTGGATCCTCAGTCTGCTTCATAGAATGTATAAAATAGCCTTTTTAATTCACTAATGAAACTTGCCATCAGTGTTCCAAGTTGATAAAACCTTTTTAAGTAAACATTCTATAAGTATAATCTCCTTAACGTTTTTCCAATTTAAATATGTGCACAATGAATTATGATTAAATCCTGCCACGAGTGTCCCCATCACCTGTTGTAGGCACACTCCCAGGGGAGTTGGACCACGTGTCTGATCCTGGGCTTCTGGGAAAAGTACCTCAGCGGACTTTTCCTTAAATGTCACATCATTAAGGCAAGACGTTGAAATTTAAGATGAAGGAAAGAAGGGTGGGGAGGAAGAAACTTGGACAGTTGTTCTAGTAGTCATCAGAGAAACTGCCCTTCTCCTCCCCCCAAAAAAATCATTGACCCAAGACTTCTCCAGTCTTCATGTAAAATAGTCTGAGACCTCATGAAGTGTGTTTTGATTTCAATCCTGTCTGTTGCATGACCAGGATGCTGTGGACATCTTGTTCAAAGGTTGGGTTCCTTTTCAGTGCCACTGTTCTGTCTGTCCTACTGCCGTACCCATGATGACACTTGGCTGGCTTTCTTACCAGCTTGCTTGACTTATTTGTTATAACATGTTTAATTTTCCCAGTAACAAAATAATTTTTTTTGTTTTTATCCTCCTCTGAATAAGTTTATTGAAGGTCCATACATTGCAAATTAAATGCTTTGAAAGCAAGGGAATTATAAAAAGCTAGATCTACTTAGCCTTTTATGTTTGAAGGTATAACATTTAAAACATACATAACACTTTAAACTTTAAAATCATTTTTGACTACTCATGAAAACCACCTATCCCTTTGGAGGGGAATGAATTTAAAGAGACTGCAAACACTGCTCGTGGGTCTAATTTAGGTTGTCTGGTGCTTTGAAAGCTTTGTGATTACCGAGCCGGTAGAATACAGCGGGAGCCTTAATATATTTCACGTGCAGTGTTTTGCAGCCTCGCAGTTGAGCGGTCATTTTTATTCTCTCAGGGTTTGTCTTGTAAGGTGCACCAGGCAGCTCTCAGTAAGGAGGGAGATATTTCTCCGAGTCTGACTAGTGCTTGTTTCTTGTTTGCTTATTAAAAAAAAATTTTAAAAAAAGGACTTGCACTTTTATGAACGTAGACTGCAGGGAGATAAACAGCTGTTGTGGTAAAGGAAGGTCAAGTTCACAGTTTTTCTTTCCTTTGGATTCCGCAGTAAGCAAAGGGAAAGCCTGGCCGAACAACCGCGCGGCCGGCCCCAGGGCTCAGCCCTCCCCCCCAGGACTTTTATGTACATAACCAGAAGTCGCTCGGCAGCTGCGGCGCATTAGTTCCAACAGTTTAGCTGGCTGCTCTGTGGACTGACAAAAGCCCGGCGAGCAGCTCCGCGCCGTCTCCTCCCTGTTCCTCTGCCTGCGAGCAGTCAGTGCTCTCAGCACCGGCTGGGAGGAGGGCGACGTCGAGCAGGCTTCCGCTCGCCTGGTCGACACCCAGCCGCGGCTCCGGGGGAGACTGAGGCAGACGGCCGGCCGAATGAACTAACGCCAGCTGGATCCGACCTGCTTCCCTGGGCTTCTCCGGACCTTGAGTGAGGGAGGCGCTGGAAAGAGCCCAGGCAACCACGTTGCCCTGGCTTCCCGCCCACCGTGCAAAGTTGACCAGGAAAATGGCTCAGCAGACAAGCCCGGACACCTTAACAGTACCTGAGGTGGATAATCCGCACGGTCCAAACCCGTGGCTGAACGAGGATCTCGTGAAATCCTTGCGGGAAAACCTGTTGCAGCACGAGAAATCCAAGACAGCGAGGAAATCCGTTTCTCCCAAGCTCTCTCCGGTGATTTCTCCGAGAAATTCCCCCAGGCTCCTGCGCAGGATGCTTCTCAGCAGCAACATCCCCAAGCAGAGGCGTTTCACGGTGGCACATACGTGGTAAGCCCTGCGCGGTCACCCCCACATAGCTGCTGCGCTCCGCTCTGCTGCCCTTCATTTTGGGGGTGGGGGTCCATCCTCATCAATCTCCACCTGTGGGTTATTGGAAGCGATCTGCCTTAATAGAGCCCACACATGTCCAAGTCGGGGCAGGAATCCTTGAATAGCTAATGGAATTGGTTGAGGTGAGTGTTTTTCAAAGTTCCATTGCTATTACAAGTTCCTACAAGAAAACTGGATTCCAGATGTCCAATGAGAATGTACTTTTACTCCCATACCTATGCAATGGAATTTCTTTGATTTCTTAAGCCTGCATCTCCGCCAGGCTTCCCCAACAGCGTAGGAAAGAAAGGACTAGAAAGGGGGGAAGAAAAGTCACACTTTGCTTTCTTCTTTTGCATAATCTCCATTCGAGATTATTCTCCATGTGTCTGTGTCCCCTGGTAAAACCTCTTTTCACTACTGACTCTGTTATACTTCTAACCTCAAACACGATTTTCCAAAGGAAAGAAAGGAATTAGTAAATCTGTGTAAAAACTTTCAAGCTGGTACAGTACTTGGTAATATAGCTGTGGTTTTGAATTTGGGTTATTTCAACATTTTTATTTTCTTTTGGGCATTTTAATCTTTGTAATAGATGCAGTGATTTTATACATATGGTTCTATATATTTTCTTGGAAGATTCTTGATGTTTTCTTACTTTAAAAAACTTACCCATGAAAATAAGCCACTGCGTGAGGTTGTGTGTAGTTTGTGCTCAAGTGGAGATACTTCCAGGCTGAGATCCAAGGTCTGGTACATGCTTGATTCGTGTTAGGTTGTGACGGGAGCTTCACATGCCTTCACAGAGTGGTAAGATGTGTACAAGTTATGATGAAGCAGCATAACAAAGAGAAAGTAAGGAGTGTGTTACATGAGACGATGTCTGACTGAATGGTTTTTATACAGTTTCCCATAACAAATCAGAGAGTATGCTAGAATGGAAAAAACCAGAAACAGGTCTCTATGGAAGGAAGCAACAGAAAGACAATCAGGATCTAACCTAGTGGCATGGTTGTATGTAGGAATATATTAATGTCATAGTTGAAAGTAGGTGTCAGAAGAATAAGAAGCACGTCACACCCAAAGTCATATCCAACCTAAACATTTTAATTTCGAGAAGCTAGATGTCTGGTTGAAGAAGTGTTCTTATTGTCCAACATTTTAACAACTAGATGGTGGCATTAGTCTGAGTTTAGATGGATTTAAGTTTAGATGAATTTAAGTTACAGAAGGAATAAGACAGACATTGGATTGTTTTCAGTCTTAAGGAAATTACTGGGAAAATGATGGTTTCTCTCTGAGGTAGGTATTGTTGAAAATCTTTGTCACTGACACGCAGTGATTTTTAAAAAGAAGCATAGACTAACACTGGGAGACTTCCTGAAGAATAGAGTTGGCACAAGATGAGGCGTCAGATGCCAGGGCAGGAAACTGGCTTCAGTTCATAAGGAGTCAGGACCAGAATTTTGGTATCCTGTGTCCCTTTCGGTTGAGTTGCTGTATTATTATAGTCCCTAAATTGTACCCATTGCTGAATGGGCGAGCCTCGCCTCAGCTACTCGATGATTCTAGCCAGAGAGCGAAGCCATGCAGAGTTCAATGAAAGGTTATCTGAGCTATTTACACATGTTGAGATGTAAGGAAGCGAGGAAATCTCACGAAAACAGCCTTTCTTCTGAAATTTCTGGCACTTCCTTTTCTGAGCTGATTGGAAAACCTCCAAGAGCAGGATTTCTCCCAATATTTTATTTTGGTCTATTAGGTCTCTGCCAGCTCAGAGGGTGTAGAGAGAGCAATGGAAGTTGAACATAAAAATTATATCAATTTTGTTAACTCAGGAGGAAACAGTGCACTTCAGAGAATAAACACACTCAGCAAGGGATTTACACAGAATTTTCTATATTTTTAATGAGCCCCAAGACTTCCATAATATCCACAGGCATTTTTTTTGACAAATAACGTCCCATCTGTCCTCTCAGATTTATACTAAGGACTGTGTGGAATTAAAAAAATATACTAAAAACTGCTTCACACACTTCTGTCTAACTTGCCATTACTATCATGACATTCACATCTCCTAATTTAAGTATTCTCAGTTACTGAAATACATGCCTTGTATGGTCCTGATTCAGGATATTTCTTCCTATTCCTGTATTCCCTTCTGTTCTATGTGCACACATGTAATACCTACCATTGTGAAAGTGTTTAGTTTATACTTAGCGATTACAGCGTTGAACCACAAGCCATTCCTTTCAAAAGTAATTTACACTGTAGTATAAAAAGGGGGTGATGTTGGAAATCATCCGTTTTAATTAAGATAGGCTTGGTACTCCACAAAATACTCTCCAAATCTCACTGGATGACACAGTGAGTCTGTTTCTTGCTTCTGCTTTTTGTGAAGAAGGTTAAGGTGCTTGGGGGAACCTGGGTTTCTAGCATCTTGCAGTGTTACTGTTACATGATTCCCAAGGTTGCCAGCTCAGCTGAATCCAGGGAAAAGAGGATGAGGAATGATGTGTCTGTGAGTTTATGAAGCAGGCCTTGAAACGCATGCATCATGTTATCTGTAGAGCAGTCTCTCATGTGTAGAGCAAATCTAAATGTAGAAGAGGCTGGACAACAACTTGGCGGTGATCCAAGAAATAAAGAAAAACCAACTGAGCCCATCTTGGCCATGGGATGCTCATGGCAACTTGGTTCACCCCCAGTTCCTAGAATAACATTGTCAACCAGTATGTGGACTTATTTCCTTACCAGCTCCCAAAAAGTTGGAGTGAATCAAGTCTTTCCAACAGGCCTATCGACCAGAAGGATCTTGCTTGTAATCATCTGACGTCTCCTATCCTGTAACTGTCACCTGTGAGTGTGGGAAGTGCTCTGGGAAACCCTCAGCTTGACTGTTCAATCCTTTGCACTATGTGGCCCGCAGTGCTTACAGTGACCCAGCAAAGAGCAGGGCCCATTCCATTTATCTGGGCACAGCTACGCCTAGCATGATGGCTGGCCAGTGGTGATACTAATAAATATCTACTAAGCAAATCCAATAATCAATATTCAGTGCTCTTATTTTTGTAAACATCTTTTT
>PVIC010010258.1:0-43806 GCA_004025085.1 Thryonomys swinderianus | reverse complement strand
TTTTGTTTTGTTTTGTTTTTTTGTTTGTTTGTTTTGCAGTACCAGAGACTGAACTCAGGACCTTGCATTTTCGAGACAGGCACAGAACCAATGAGCTAAATCCCTGTCCCAGTCATTGCATATTTAATGTTATAAGATCACCAAGACAAATAGTTTCCAAAAGTAGCCATATCATTTTTACTATCCAATGTGAATTTATGATTGTTCCATTTGCTTTGTCATTTATAACATTTACTAACAACATTCCCTTTAGTTTTAGCCATCATAGAGAATGTAAAGTAGTTTTGTCTTACTAAGGTTTTTACTTATATTGCTCAGATAACTAGTCATAAGGACAAACTTCTCACTTTCCTGTTGACCATTCACTCATCTTTTTTACAATGTCTTGAAGGTATTTTGATGATTTTAATAGGATGGTTGCCTTTCCATTACTGAATTATAAAATGACTTTATATATTCTAGTTCAAATATTTCATCAGATGTTCAGTTCACAATAGTTCCTACAATAATCTACCCTTCTTATCATATTGCTAATTGTAGTTTTAGAAGAATATGTGCTTATTTATATAGATACATATTCTTTTGCACTAAGCTGTATAAGTCTCAGATTTTGCGAGGCAAAATCTCAAACTACAAAGCTACAGTGATTTTAAAAAAAAGATGATGTATGCCGGACGTGGTGGCTCACGCTGGTCATCCCAGCACTCGGGAGGCAGAGACAAGAGGATTGCTGAGTTCGCGGCAGCTTGCCTGGGCACCATAGTGAGCTCAGGGCCAGCCTGAACTACAAAGCGAGACCCTGTCTCAAAAAGCAAAAAAAAAAAAAAAGATGATGTGACCAAATTAAGTATGAAAATAAGCAGACCTGCACACCACAGAATAGAATAGAATAGAATAGAATAGAATAGAATAGAATAGAATAGAATAGAATAGAATAGAATAGAATAGAATAGAATAGAAGGTGCACTAGTAACTCCAAGCACATTCAATCACCTTATCTTTGACAAAAGGGCCAGAAACCTTTACTACCATACCAATCACCTCTCTAACAAACTAGGAAAACTGGCTTACCATACACCAAACATTGAACCTAGACCCGTATCTTTCACCATACACTAAGCTAAAATCAAAATGTATCAGAGTTCTAAAATTAAAACAGAAACAATCTTCTGGAAGATAGAATAAATAAAACACTTGAAGACATAGTTGTTTTAGAAGACAAAGATGTTATGAACAAAACCTGTTTCCAAGGAAATATTATAAAGAACCAACAAATGAGATTGTATCAAATTAAAAAGTTTCTGTACAGCAAAGGAAACCATCAACAGAAATAATGTATCAAGAGAGAAAAAAAAATTTCCAGCTACTCCTCAAAGGACTAATCTCTAGAAGATATTTTTTAAAATTCAAAAAATTAAACCCCCAAATTTAAAGACATAATACAAAAAAATTGGCATCTTTATAATAATTAAATCTTGGAAACGATCCATATACCCTTTAACAGTTGAATTGATAAAGAAAATGCTATATTTGTATGTAATGAAATACAACTCTGCCATGTAGAAAGAAAAGCCTGAAGCACTTTCAGGTAAATGGATACTGCTCAAAACCATAATCCTAGGTGAAATAAATCAAACACTCATTTAACTATCACATGATTTTTTTTGTGTGTGAGAAACTCAAAGTATTGATATGAGCAAAATAACAGATATTAGGAAACAGGAAAAATTTGTTCAAATGGAAATAGGAATAGGTAATAGGGAGAGATTGTAGGGAAAGAAAGGAAAAGGTTTTAAATGAAAAAAATTTGAAGAAAAAATGAAAATAAAGCATTTGTAAGTGAGGAGGGGAGAATGATTCATGGGAAGGGAAGGAGAAGGGATTAAAAACAAGAATTGATGGGTCAAGGATTTAGCTCAAGTGGTGCTGTACCAACCTTGGACCCACAAGGGCCCGAATTTGATCCCTGGTACTGCAAGAAATAAAAAAAAAATTTTTAAGAAAACAAGAGTTGAGATGTGTTATGTACATGCACAAACCACCCATGGTGAATGTGTTCATTATGTAATGTAGATTTACTAATAAAAAAATCAAATATAATAATTTTAGTTGGCTGTGGAGTGAAATGATACAGAGATATCCTTTATACTATTCCCAAGTTTTCCTAATGATATTTTGCAAAATTAAATATAACATCATAATCTGATTATTTACATTAATGCAACCAATGTATATAATTCATATTTTGCCAGTTTTACCTATGTTTGCTTGTGTATTTCTTAACTTCTATACAGTCTATTCACCTGTGTGGTTTGGTTTGCTTTTCCATCATCAAAGTAAGATATTGCTTCTGAAAACAAAAAGATCCAACACATAATATTCAAATAAAAACCCCTATCATACTGCTCCCCTCCGACCTACATTCCTAATCTCTGTTGCTCACCTATTTAATTTACTTCAACATGAACATGAGTTTTTATTCCCATCAGATAAATTCCCAAAAGTGTGGTAGCCATGCTCTAAGATATTCACATTTAGTTTTACAAAGTACTGTCACACATTTCCAAAATTTTACTTTTCTGCCAGCAATGTAATGAGCAAAGCCCCTAGTCAACATTTCTCCACCAAAGTTATACATATAATCAGTAACCACATGGAAAAGTGGTCACTATCATCAATTATTACAGAAGATAATTCAAAGGAAACAAAATGAGATTAATTGCATAACTAACCACTGGGATGACTATAATCAGAAACAAAATAAGAAAAAGAAAATAAGAAGTGAATATTTTATCCAGATACTAAAATCTTGGTTCTTTTTTTTCCACAATAAAATATGATTGATTATCAATCTCACTCTCCTAGTAACCTGGCTTTTGATGAGAAATGCTCAATTAATCTTATCGTGGTCCCTTGTAAATTGCTTCTCTGTTGTTGTATTCCAAGATTATCTTTGTGTTTGACTTTTAACAGTTTGATTGTAATATGTCTTGGTACCAATATCCCTCAGTTCATTGTATTTAAATTTCATTGCCTACTCTAATGTGTAATTCATGTCTTTTTATAAAATATGCAAATTTATTCTCTATTATGTCTTCTAATATTCTTTATGCCCCTTTCTTTTCATGAGGCTTTCATCAGGCATATGTTGGTTCTTTTCATAGTGCTCCACAGGATATTCAGACACTACTCATTTTTTCCATGCCTTATTCTTGTCATGCCTCAGACTGAATTATTTCAAATGACTTGTCTTCAAATATGTTGATTCTCTTCTTAATCCATGCAAGTCAACTGTTAGCCTCCTTAGTAACTTTTTTTTGAGACAGGGTCTCGCTTTGTAGTTCAGGCTGGCTCTGAGCTCACGATGTAGCCCAGGCAAGCCTGGAACTCAGCAATCCTCCTGTCTCTGCTTCCGGAGTGCTGGGATTACAGGCGTGAGCCACCACGCCCGGCACTGTGGTATGTGGTATGTGGTATTGATTGTTGGTGGGCATGAGTCACCACCCCCAGCATTGTATGTGATTACCAGGGATGGAACTCAGGACCTTGTGCTTGCGAGGCAGGCACTGGAACCACTGAGTTAAATCTCTGGCTCATAGTAACTTTTGTTATTTTAATGCCAAATTTCTGATTGATTCTTTTTAAAACTGCTATCTTTGTTGAGCTTCTCATTTTGTTCATGTATTTCTTCTTCAATTTAGTTGTTTGTGTTAGCTCATGGTTTTAAAATAATTATTTTGAGGGACTGGAGATTTAGCTCAGTGGTTCCAGCCCCTGCCTCGCAAATGCAAGGTCCTGAGTTCGATCCCAGTAACCACATACAATGCTGGGCATGGTGACTCACACCCACCAGCAATCAATGCCACATACCACAGTGCTGGGTGTGGTGGCTGACGCCTGTAATCCCAACACTCAGAAGGCAGAGACAGGAGGATTGCTGAGGCTTGCCTGGGCTACATAGTGAGCTGAGGGCCAGCCTGAACTACAAAGTGAGACCCTGTCTCAAACAAAATAATAATAATTATTATTATTATTATTATTTTGAAATGTTTGTTGAATTAGCATAGCTGTTATAGAACACAGTATGGAAGTTCCCCAAAACATTAGAACATAACTACCACAAGTTCCAGCAGAGTCTGCTAAGTGTAGAACCACAGGAAATAAAATTAGCACCTTGTGCAGATATTTCCATTTCCCAGTCCACTGCAGTTTTTATTTATAATAACAAATATATGAGAACAGTTTTAGTGTCATATCCTCTATTTAAATATATCTATATAGACATTGTGGATTCTTTGATATTATCTCATAGACTTCAGAGGTTTTTATAGTTTAGTTTTATTTTTCCACTCTGCACTTTGTTGTCCATAATATATATTCTATATATTTCATTTCATGGATATTTGTATTTGAAATTGTCATTTCTTTGTCTTCACATTGCATTGTTAAAATTTTTATCTTTATTGATACATTGTATATACACACCATTTCACACTGTACTCTTGAGAGCTTTTAGACATACAAATATACTCATAATATTCATAAGAGAACTTTTAAGCACTTCATTTGTTAATCTCATCTCTGTGTCTGTTTCTAAGGAGTGAGTTTTTTCTTTGCTGTGGCTCAGTTTCTGACTCTTTGTAGCTTAATATACTTCTGTCATATGCTGAGTATATTCAGAGTTTGGTTGCATTGCTTAAGGCAAAGACAAAGTTTGTTTTACCAGGGAATTGAATGATTTTGGGGCAAGGTTGATCCATTCTGCACTTATTTCTAATCTTTGTTATGGTAAGTCTAGCATAGACATTCGTCTGGGGCAAATTTAACTTTTCATATGTTTTCATATGTTTCCCTTTGTTATTTAGTCTCACAAATGTCATCCACTTAGGTCTCTCTTTACTTTGTTCTCTGCCCATTCAACTCACTAAGATCCTCTTTGAGTTTCTTTTTCCCTGGGTCATGACCCAGTCAACTGTGTGAGTGTAGTGTTACTATTAATGATTGCTCGGGTTACCCTTCTTTCTCAGGTTGTAGTCATGTAATACGGCAGTTCTCGCACAAGAGTTTGAGTTCAATCCCTGGTACCACAAAAAATAATAATAATAATAATTTGGCAGTGCAGAAGGGTGAGTGTGATACTGGTAATTGCTTCATAGACCAAAGGAGAACATAGTGAGAAATATGGCAATTAACATATTAATGAGTTAATATTAGTTTTGTGGTTAGTCTATAAACATGACATTTTTATGAGGTATACACCTGAAAATATTCACTAAGGATTTAGATCTCTAAACAGAGGTCAGGATAATATACATGTTTAGGGAGTCATTTTCATGGGCCAGACACATCATGGCCGAGAGGTAGAAATGTTCAATTGTAGTCTACTGATAGGCACATCCTAATAAACTGCAAGTTTTAAAAAGTATTCAAAAGTGAGGAAATAGAAGCTACATTCTGTGACTTAAATTCTATAGGTAGACAATAACAACAATGATCAATAAGGCATCTTGGAAGAAAAATATATCCTGTATTACTGTAATTTATTCAGATTAATATCCTCCTTTTCTCTGATTAGTGAATGTGTCAATTCTGAAATTCATCCGTTTTTACGCATCTACTGTCTCTAGAGATTATCCACACTGGCAAAAATAACAGAAGAATAAATTGGATAATCTAAAGCCACACTGAACCTCTATAGACTCAAATGATGCAGACACACATGTTCCAATAGGGGATTTGAAATGCTTAGAGAAGGCATGAAGCATCATCCAGGATCAACATGAAAATATAACAGTGATAATAGCTAAAAAAAATCAATGGCTTGTTTCTATTTACTTATCTACTTTGTTTCTTTTTTACTGTTAGGTATATCCTAGTTTATTGGTAGAGTAAGTCTTCTTACAGTCTTGGCTCCACAGTTTATTATCAGTATGAAACTCAGTGCCAAGTGAAGCTAATCCAATAAAGACCATGCATTAAGTTGTGGCAGGACGAGACTAGATCAGCCTCGATCCTTCTGCCTCTCAGTTCAGAGCTGTTTTTCTTGAGAATGCCATGCCTTGCCACCTGGGTACTGAATGGCTCCTCATTCCTCCTGGGCACACAGTTCACCAGAATCCCTTTCTCTTCACGTGAAGTTGGGTAACTTCATCTGTCCTGGGCTTCTGAGTAAAGCCTCCCTCACATATGCTTGCTCTTTTTGCCGTCTGTTGTTGGCATCTATGAGACTCCAAGATGATCTCAAAAGCCACATGTTCAAACAACAGAGCTTCTGTTGCATGGAAACTGTGAGCGGCTTCTCTCTTCTCTCATCAAATGTGTACTTATGTGAATAGGAGTAACTCCTGAGATTTAGCTATGCAGATTTCCCAGCAGCAAGTCCTACCTTAATTAATAAAAATCTCTAACTGGAGAATCAAAATGTTGGCACAAGCTTTAACAGACTGAGAAGAGATGCTACTACAGAAAACCCAAAATTAGAGTTAGACCCCCACCCTCCTGATTGGCCTGAGTTGACGCACCTAAGGAGGGAGATGGTGTAAGTAGAACAGTCTCCTTACAACTGAGTATTGATCCCGCAGTCTTAATTCAGTGCACAGAATAGGCTGCAATTCAAATTAGAGACTTAAATCAAAATCTCTACCAAAAAGCATGGTTTAAAAAAAAAAAAAAAGCATGGTTTTGGATTTGGAGTAAGAACCCCAAACAAAAAAGGAAAGAATGCATGTGAAAGAAGAATGAATTTAAAAATGTCCTTGGATGAAATAGAGGTATCAGTGTCTTACATATTCTCTCTCAGCCATTTGAAACATGAAGCATGGAAAGGATTGTTTCTGTGCCTGTTTTGGAGAGAGGATGCCTGTAAAGTGTCTGCTATGTGTGATCATAACTGGATCTCTGTTCTTCAAGAAGCAACCTTTGAGATCAAGTATCCATCACCCTCACCTCTTAGAAGCTGGGCTATCCGTTCCTGTTAGCACCAAGTCCCAGTTATCAGCATCACACAAGGAAGTTACAGAAGACAAACTGCAAAAATGGTTGGTGTGGACTGGGCTGCCCCATTCATCTTCTCGTTTGTTGAAATTTGCTCACCTAATTTCATTGTATCTCCTAACACAGCCATCTGTCTGGATTTATTGACTGGTCTGGATTTACACAGGTTATTTGAAAGATAAAGGTCAGATACACAGCTAGACCAAAGCCAGACTGCTAGAACTACATTTATTAGCCACAGCTTGCCCAGCCCCCACCGTCTCTGACTTTCACTGTCATCAGTGTCATCTGAAGCAGGAGAGCAGTAAATTAAATGTGGCAGAACATGAAACAGGAGCCAAGAATAAGACCACAGATTAGTGATAGACGATACCGCATTCAACCTTATTAGCCTTCAGAAAACCACACTGCTCTTGCAAGCCAGCGTCTGAACCTCGTTACATACAAAGCACCTAGACAGCTCAGTTGCTGCTGGTTTTAATCAGAGGGTGACAAAGAGGCAATTAGATATGCCTTGGAGATGAAGATGAAGTCCTTCCTCAAGGGGATTTGCTGCTGGCTGGCATTCTTGCTTAGAAGTTTTTAAAATCTTCCTTTCTTCCTGTCTTGAGCCTTGCTAATTTTACACCACTAGCCTTCTGACTTTTCATAAAGCAAGGTATCCTCAAGAGAGAAAATGTCAAAAGTAGCGCCAGTGCAAAGCAGGGACCTGTTCGTTCTCTGCCAGAGGCATGAAATTATAGCTTTGATGCTGCCTCAGGGTGGGAACTTCTCTGAGAGGTTAGCAGCAGGTAAAACTACCACACATCACCAGATGCAGTCTGAACAACACAGGGTACTTAGAAGTTCCCATTAGGTTGACAATGCTCAACCTGGCTACTTTCCTCTACACTAATATTCTAGGCTGGAGATTCATGGCACAATTGTGAGGGCGGTGGGAAATCCTGAGGACAGCCTCATTGTCATGAAGGCTTGAAGGTTACAAAGAAACAAGAGGATAAATCCAAGGTTTTAAAAAGCAGCTTAATTAAAGCAAACCACAGGAATGATTTGCGAGAAGAACAGAGCATATCTTACAGTGTGCCTTAGGTGGAAAGATAATTCTGTGTATCACATCCATACAGTGAAGAGAAAATGGAAATGCAAGTTTTGTAGAGAAATCAAAATTAATCATCTAGATCTGAGTATATTTTGCCTCCCTTCCCATGTGTGTTTCTAGCAAGAATTTTTAAGTGATGATGGGAAAATAAAGTTTTGTTATCACAGCGTATTAGACTTTAGGAGGGAAAGTGAGAAAAGAAAAGTTAGCCAGTGAACAGAAATGGAAGGAATCCAACCCAAAGCAACCTGGATACTCTGACATGAGGAGCAAAGTCCAAGGAGCCAGGGATTTAAGATGAATAAATTCAAAAACTTGGACTGGAGTGTACCTCAGAGGCAGAATACATGGGCATGCAGAAGCCTTTGGGTTTAGGGCCCATCATGGCAAAAATCAGAGAACTTTCCCTTAGAAATACACTGGTGCGGTATCAAAGTAGCTAACTAATGTGGAGTCCATGGGCAGCAGCCTCCCGATCACTTAGCTTGTCTAAGAGGCAGAAGCAAGGTCCTAGACAACCTCTTGAAGCAGGCTCCACATTTAAAAAGAGGATTTCAAGACCTGTTAAAGTTAGGAAGCACCATATTCAAAAGCTACACAAGAAAGACAAGAACAGCCTGACTTCATAGTGATCCCTACAAATACTTGAGCAAGGGGAGGTAACCACCTTATCCAACAGGACTAAAAGAGCAGTGTCTCAGGACTGCAGCCTTCCAGGATGGGCGTACAGGGAAGACCACAGCACACTGGCCCTGCCACACACAGGAGGAATTCACTCATAGAGCACTGAACTGCCTGCCTCTATCCATACATCCCCATGTGAATTCTAGTGGTTTCTGTGCCTCAGCCCCTGCTGAAGTACCACATGGAAAGTGTTAAAGCACTGCAGGAGAAGGCAAACCAACACAACTCCCAAAGCACCAGGACCATGTGCCTGACAAACTTACCCATCTCTTCATCTACAATTATAGGAGATAACCAAATATCAAGTGGCATGAATACCAGAAACAAAATTTCTGATGAAAATAGTCAACATTAGAAGTGGCATAGCTTGCAGTAACTAAAAAGCATGAGCTAGCCAGAGACATAATGCCCACAGTGGGGCCAAACAGCCCAGTGTTGTGACGACCTTGGAATAGAACCAGTGAAGTCAGTGCTTCTGGATTTTGCCCTGAGTCAGAATTACCCAGACGGTTGTTTACATAGAGACTGTTCCATGCTATTTTGATTTCCATTTCTCTAATTATAAAGGATGCTGAATGTACTCACTGGCCATTTGTACTTCTTCTGAGCAGTTCTGTCCATTTCTGTTGCCATTTTTTTGATTGAGTCTTTCATATTGTGGGTCAAATATTTTTGAGTTTTTATATATTCTAGATATTAGTTCACTACTTGAGGAACAGCTGGCGAAGTTTCTTTATTTTCAGTCCGTAGATTGTATCTTCATTTTGTTGGTTGTTTTCTTTGCTATCCAAAAGGTTTTTAAATTGATATAGTCACAGTTGTTGATCTTTGGTATTATGTTTTGTGCCAATGGGACTCCATTCAGGAAGTGAATATATACACCACTGTCTTCAAGACACAATGTTTTCTTCCAGATTTAGTGTTTGTGGTTTTTTATATAAATCTTTGATACTTTTTAAATTTTATTTTAGTACAGCATGAGCAGCATGGATCTAGACTGATTCTTCTACATGTTAACAAGTTTTTTCACCACCAAATAGGCTATCTTTTCTCCACAGTGTATAGCTTACTACTTTATAAAAAGTTGAATAGTCTGCCAGGCGTGGTGGCTCACACCTGTAATCCCAGCACTCTGGAGGCAGAGGCAGGAGGATTGCTGAGTTCAAGGCTTGCCTGGGCTACATAGTGAGTTAAGGGCTAGCCTGAACTACAAAGCAAGACCCTGTCTCAAAAAAAAAAAAATGAATAGCCTAAGGTGCTTGGCATTGTGACTGTTATGGAGAAGTGAGGAAAATAACAAATTCTGGAGAGGTGTGGGGGCAAAGGAACATACCTATATTGTTGGTGAAAAAGAAAACTAGTACAACTATTGTGGAAATCAGTATGGAAATTCCTAGAAGAATTGAAGATAGAAATTTCATTTGATCCAGCTATATCTCCTCTGGGTATCTTTCCTAAATGGTTAAAATCATTATATTACAGTACTACATGATATCTAGATTTATGGCAGAACAACTTACAATAATCAGAACAACTTCAAAATCACAGAAGTGGCTTATATGCCCATCAACAGATAACTGAATGGAGAAAGTACAGTATATATATATATATATATATATATATATATATATATATATACACACACACACACACACACACAGTGGAGTGCTGTTCATCCATAAAGAAGGATTAACTTGAGTAATTTGTAGGAAAATGGTTAAATCTTGAAATACACAAAATGTAATACATAAGACACAGAAGGTTAGATACCATGAGGTTTCTCTAAAAACCACAAGATACAAACAATTTAAGGAGCAAAATAAGAGAACAATGGTAGGAAACAGAGTGAGACACTGAGGAGAAAGAGGTTTAGGGAGGGATATAGGGAAGGGTTGGGACAATAAAAATGATCAAGGAAAAATGTGTGTATGTACCAATTCTCCAAGATGAATGTAATGATTATATAATTATCATGTTATTACATATGATGGGTGAGGTCTAGGAGATCAGCAGTTCCTTGATTCATATGCACTGATTGTACATACCAATAGGGTACAATGTAGTACCTCCATATGCATGTTCACCATACACTAATGAAACCCAGCCTCCCTTTTTCCACTGACCCACTGGGTTCAGTTCACATCACCCAACCCTGGGCCCTCCCCTCCTCAGTGACCTCATGGTACAGCTCATCTACATTGCAAATGAAATCACCTGTCCCTGAGCAATCTTAAGGTATTCTGACAATATAAAATTTGTCTTCCAACACTGAACTTAGCCACACAAATTGAGGTACAGGTATATAGGTAAATTCTATGAGCTGAAGCACCAAATTTGCATTCTGTAAGGATAGCACACCTGGAAGATCAATCCATGTGATTCATCAGAAGTAAGAAGCTGGTAGAATAAAACAAAACTTAGAGTTGCCAATTTGTTCTGTGGTCAAAAATAAAGAAAGCCAGACAAGTCTGTCCTGTAAAATATTTCTAAGTTTACCACATTTGTCAGCCTTTCTAGTCATCCGGGAGACACTTCTCTGGAGTATTCAGAACACTGAGATCCAGAATTTTGTTCCAGAATAAATCTCTGAAGATTGTAAAAGGAATCTAAGGCTTCTGAATCTATGGCTTATACATTTTATTTCCAAGAGTCTTTTGAGCTTTCATTTACACAATGGTTTATTATTTTGTTTTATACACTTCTTATAAACTTGAGTATCTACCACTTCAGCTCATTCTCAACCAGAAATGGAAAATCAGACGAGAGCAATTCTCCTACACCTTTTACCATCAAAGAGCAAGGAAAGAGAGCAGAAACAAAAGTAAGACAGTAAATATGAAAATAAGATATGCATGAACACAAAATTTATAGCACTGATAGTGATAATATTCAGAAACCTTTCCAGCCAACTACCATTCACTGCAACCTCATTATTTTCTCTTCGATGATTACAACCACCTCCTTGCTTATTCGGCCTGAATCTCCCTTCATTCTAGTAGGTTTTCTGCAGCATTCTTACAGAAATAGTAACCTACTCCTACTCTAATGCCTCCATTCTCTACTTTTTTCTACAAGACACTGTGTAAGACAAACAGATCAGGAAATAACTTCCATTACAAAGGATGTTTGCCACTCAATTCCCAGGGAGATGCACATGGCCCCATGGGAGGCACCAGGGAGGATTGGGGGCAAAAGAATCAAGGGGAAAATTTCTGGGAAAAAATGAGGGAGACAGGTCCTGTCACATGTTTTAGGATTAGATAGTTTGAGTAATTGTGAGATTTTCTGGGCTCTCTGGGCCCTAGTTGCCTGGAACCTGGACCTGAGGGTTTAGGCCAATGATAAAATATTCTGAACTATAGGATCCTGACTAAAGGATGTGAGTAGAGGGTAAGGATTCAGGATAAGTTAGTTTTTGCATCAAAGGCAAGCTTTCAGTGAACTGTTCACTGTCTCTTGGACTTTGCTAGCTCTGGGAAGAGCAGCATTGCCTCAGAGTACCACAACATCATAAAGCACAGAAGTAAAGATGACGATATGATTTTTGTCCTTGAGTCTCTTAATATAGTGTATTACATTTAATGATTTATGTATGTTAAACCAGCCTTGCATCCCCAGGATAAAGCTGACTTGATCAGGATGTATGATTCTCTTGATAACTTTGTACTGTTTGCCAATATTTTATTAAGGATTTTTGCATCAATGTTCATTACAGAGATTGGATTCAAGACTTAAAACAGAAACATTAAACAGTTATGTTTTAATTTAAAACATTAAAACAGAAACAATAAACCTGCTGCAAAACAGGTTAGGTAAAAATCTTGGAGGGCCGGAGGGTTAGCTCAGTGGTTCCGGCACCTGCCTCACAAGTGCAAGGTCCTGAGTTTGATCCCGGTAACCACATACAATGCTGGGCGTGGAGACTCATGCCCATGGACAATCAATACCGCATACCACAATGCTGGGCGTGGTGGCTCACGCCTATAATCCCAGCACTCGGGAGGCAGAGACAGGAGGATTGCTGAGTTCGAAACTTGCCTAGGCTACATAGTGAGCTCAGAGCCAGCCTGAACTACAAAGCGAGACCCTGTCTCAAAAAAAAAAAAAAATCTTGGAGAAACTGGCTTAGTCAGAGTCTTTATGAACAAAACCTCTATAGCAAGAGAACTAGCAGAAAGAATCAACAAATGGGTTCTAATCCTACTAAAAGATTCTGCACAGCAAAAAAAACCACTGGCACTACTAAAAGATAATCAACAACATGGGAAAAATCTTTACTAGCTGTTTATCAGACAAAGGGCTACTATCTAGAATATATAAAGAACTTAAATCAGTCTCCCCAAGTTTAAAGACCCATTTCAAAAAATGTGCATCTGAAATGAACAGACACTTCTCAGAGGCAGAAGTAAAACAGCCAAGAAGCATATGAAGAAATGTTCAACATCACTGGTCATTCAAGAGATGCAGATGAAAACAACACTAAGATCCTATCTCACTCCACAAAGAATGGGTACTATTGTGAAATCAACCAGCAATAAAAGCTGGCAAGGCATGGGGAGAAAGGAACCCTTCTCCACTGTTGGTGGAATTGTAGAC
Organism: Thryonomys swinderianus; assembly: GCA_004025085.1. Taxonomy (NCBI): domain Eukaryota; kingdom Metazoa; phylum Chordata; class Mammalia; order Rodentia; family Thryonomyidae; genus Thryonomys; species Thryonomys swinderianus. Next base: position 30,434 of record PVIC010010258.1, on the reverse strand, counting down.
CATTTCTCAGTGTGAGATTTCTCAGAAAACTAGGATTAGAGGTTCCATTTGACCCTGCTATCCCCCTGCTAGGAATATACTCAAAGGAATTAAAGGATTCATATTGTAAAGACATATTGTGCACATATTCATAGAAGCTCAGTTTGTGATAGCCCAATCTTGGAAACAACCCAGATGTCCAACAACTGGAGACTGGAAAAGATATATTTTTTAATAAAATGGAGTATTACTCTGCCATAAAGAATGACAAGTTTTAATTTACGTGCAAATGGATACACCTTGAGGACATACTAATAAATGAAATAAGTAGATCACACATATATAAATACCGTATCTTTTCTCTGGTATGAGAACCTAAGATGTAAATGAGTTCTAGAATGTATGATAGATTTTGTAAAAATTCAAAGGCAATGTGGTGGGGGAATGTAATCAGGGGAAAGAGTAAATATGATTTGGAAAGAAAAAGGAATAGCTTGTATATAACAGGTGGGGCTTGTAGGTGGGTAGGGATACAGGTAAAAATGAGAATTAACTTGTGTCATATACTGGTACAAATTCCCCAATGTTGTCTGTGATTGTGAGCTGTATATAAAATGTACCAATAAAGGATTCAATTTAAAAATACAGAAATAGGGCCAGAGATTTAGCTCAGTGGTTCCAGTGCCTGCCTAGCAAGTGCAAGGTCCTTGGTTCAATCCCCAGTAACCACATACAACAATACCGGGCATGATGACTCACGCCTACCAGTAATTGGTACCTCATACCACAAATGCTTGGTGGCTCAAGCCTGTAATCCCAGCACTTAGGAGGCAGAGGCACGAGGATTGCTGAGTTCAAGGCTTGCCTGAGCTACATAGTGAGCTCAGGGCCACCCTAAACTACAAAAGCAAGACCCTGTTTCAAAAAAAAAAAAAAAAGAAAGAAACACAGAAATAAAAATGATTGACTGAGAAAGTTAATCTGAGCCATCCCCAGCTCACAGCCCCATCCTGCACTAGTCAGACACCCCACCCTCCCTGCTCCAGTGGGTCACGAATTCTTTTCCTCACAGAGTTTTGAGGATACCAAGTCACATTTTCTGAGTCCTTTGCCACAAATATATTTTCTTTCCTGTTATCTGCCATGTGTTTTGGTTGACAAATCACAGGTAGATAATACCTATGGGGTTGTAAGTCATTCATCTATCAACATGTGTGCTTCACCACCAACTGACCCTATAGTTAGCGATGGTCTTATCTGTCTTTGACCCATCCCTGATGAACACAGATGTTGGGCATCATGAGCACACAGGTTCATATGATTAGGTCTGTGCATGGCACACTTCATCACTTTTGAACAAAAGTAAGTAGCCCCAGAAACTTAAAAAATTTCCTAGGATATTATCATTGTTAAGCCCAAACTCCTTGGCTTTACATGCAATCTTCAAAAGCTCTAACTCTAATAAAAAGAGAATTCATTTATTAAAGTCACAAAATCATCATTATTGATTGACTGAGGTTTGGAATACTATTTTTTCTTTGTTTGCTTGCTTGTTTTATCTTGCTTTTGGAATAAACCCTAATTCCCTCATAATCATTTAGTTTAATGAAAAAGTGCTTTCCTGACTTCAAGAGACAAAACAAAAGTCACTGTAAGTGTGTGTTAAATCTATTTGAACCAATGAATGCTCTGCTTCATTCAAGTTGTGAGTGGAAAGAAGTTAAGCATTTTGGTTAATAAAGAAAACTGGAAATCACCCCACAGAAGAGAGAGGTTTCCCTGGTGATAGGTCCTCCATCACCACTGAAGACATTCTGTGCAGAGTCTAATATTACCTTGAATTAGTGAACAGAAAATAACCAGCCAACTGTTGGTTTCATCCCTCTGTGTTCCTCCCCAGACCTCTTGATGCAGATGTGTGTAGCATATGATATCATCAGAAATGCATCATGCTACTGTAGGTTGGTCCAAGTGATAGTCCCTTTGCAACCAAGTTTATATAGAATTCTCCCCTGGAATAGTCTTACAAACTTTTACTTGCCTAAGTAGCAAATGCTGACCCTGCTTATTTCTGTAAAAATAGCTTGACACACCACACACGTATCCATCTATGCATACACAGTGCACTGTATTATATATATTTTAAAAAGAGCTGTGGGAGGGGATGTATGTGCTCACATGCACATGAAGGGGGGGATGGTTGCTTTTCATGATGCAGTCATCTACTTTAGCTGAAGAGTTGATATCGATTGGGGTAAAAGACTTTAATTGCAAAGGCAAGACACAGCCTAAGGATGAGACACTTGCATGGAGCTGTAGCATGTGGTGTTTCACCCCGCTCTTACTCCATGGCACACTCTGCCCAATTCCTGAGACTCCTACTTGTCTAACACCTCTGTAAAGGCCAGTTGTTTCTATGGTTGCTGAAGCGTCACTAAGCATAAGTGATTTGTGAGAACAAAAGGAGATAATTAAGTGCTAGAATGGATTTAATTTATTGTGGATGGGATTATGTATGATGTTCACTCTGTGATCTCAGGAGTTCCCAGAACTGGAAAGTATGTGCTCCTTCCTTTGCCTGATGTTTAAGAGACATGACCAGGAGCAGAGAGACTGAACTGGAAGCTGGCCCTGTCTTCCTGCTTCCCCAGGGCCCATAGTCAAGCTTCTCCACCAGGACTTCTTTGCAACCCCAAATTTTTATCTGCTTTCTCCTCACACATCTCTCTCAACCCAAATGAGAAACATTGTCTCTATTCTTGCTAAAAGGAATTTAAAGTTATTTTAAAACACAAAATAAGGACAGTATGAAGCCTACTCTCACACCACTTAACCAGATCCATCAACTGTTCACTGTTACCCCTAATTGTCATCTCTCGCTTTATGTAGCTGTTATCCATCTATCATCTGCTTAGGAGTGAGTTGTGCACATCACCTCTGTTTGAGTGCTGTCACTAATAAATATACATTCTTAGCAATACATGACCACAGTACCACTATCAACTTCAGTAAATTTCCCATTGCTGTGGTGCTTTTCTGACCTGCTTGTGGGTTTAATCCTAACAAATGACCCAGAGATGCCCTTTACATCATTGTTTCTTTCCACAGGATTGAGCTGGGGTCAGATTCTGAATTTAGATGTCTTATCCCTTTGTCATCCCATAATCAGTAACATTTTCATAGCCTTTATTTGAGGGTTTTTGTTTTTGTTTTTGTTTTTGTTTTGAGACGGGGTCTCACTTTTTAGTTCAGGCTGGCCCTCAGTTCACTATGTAGCCCAGGAAAGCCTCGAACTCAGCAATCCTCCTGCCTCTGCCTCCCAAGTGCTGGGATTACAGGCATGAGCCACCACACCTGCACTGTGGTATGTGGTGTTGATGGCTGGTGGGCGTGAGTCACCACACTCAGTATTGTATGTGGTTACCAGGATCGAACTCAGGGCCTTGTGCTTGCAAGGCAGGCACTGGAACCACTGAGCTAAATCTCCAGCCCAGCCTTTAGTTGAGTTTTATGACACTGTCACCTTAGCAGAGTATGATCTCTTCTTTTTGTTTAAATACAGTCTTTTTTCTTCTGTGTATGCCTCATTATATTAAAGTGTGTTCTGGAAACACTGTGTAGAAAGTGTCATCCTCTCTGGTATCTCTCTTATAGTATGCTGATTTTAATCATCAACTCAAGGACCTTTACAATTTCTCTGTGGCTCAATCTCAGAGTTTCCCCTTTACAATATCTAAAAAACACTCAATAAGAAGATGTTTTAAGACCATCCAAATATGTTCCTCATTGCAATCTGGTGCCCATGGACAATTTTTACCCAACTCGATCTTTGCAATCTTGGTTGCAAAATAATTTTTTCAGCTGCAGTACCACTCTGACCTTTAACAGATTGACTTCTGTAGTCCACTGCAACTCCTCATCATCCTCTATCGATTTACCAATCCATACTGACTTACAAACTCATATTTTATATGGTTTATAATTCCTTACAACACGTGATTATTTGATGCTTAGAATGTCTTGTATTTAGCCTGTGGGACCCTCTACAATCTGTTTTTTTCTATTTTCTTTAACTTGTTTCCATCATTTTTTAACAGTTTGGAGTTTCAGGCATACGAGACATTCCAGTTACATCTTATACCTCTCCAGACCCAACCATGAAGTCAGACATTTCCCTGCTGGGGCCCTTTTTCATCATATATGATGGTCTTAGGAAATAATATCAGAGTCTTAGCTGTGTTCATTGTTACCAGGATGATTTTGCTTGTTGATTCTCTCAGAGAAAGGAAATAGGTGCATATGTTTAAACATGTACAAATGTACATACTCATGTGTGCATACATATATTACCCATTGAACAACATACTTATTTAATGACTTTTCATAGTTACAACTACCACGTACTATTTGGACTTACTACCTACCACAGAGTTTGATCATCTTCAATCCCAATCCATTCAGATCCTACATTTTGGGGTTTTATTCATAAGCTCCCAACGGCCTATGACATATTTGTTCCATCTTATATTACACCTAACTTAACTCTAGAATGTTTTTATTTTCATTAAACTAAAATAAATCCACTGAAAAATTCAGAATGATTATGTATTGTCACTCAACCCACACTCATCCACCCTGCTGCCACAGAAGGCTTTTCAGTCAAACATTGTGACCCTTGGTTGCTTGGATTAGGGATTAGTTCATTTCATGCTTTCTTTCTTTTCCCCTTCAATGTGTTTTGGACTTTTATTGAAATATAATTATGTTCCTTTGTTTAAGTTTTCTTTGAGTTTTACATTTAAGTTTTTCCCATTCTTTTTTTTTTTTTTTTTTTTTTTTTTTTTTTTTTTTTTTTTTTTTTTTTTTTTTTGCTTTTTGGAGACAGGGTCTCGCTTTGTAGTTCAGGCTGGCCCTAAGCTCACTATGGTGCCCAGGCAAGCCACCGCGAACTCAGCAATCCTCCTGTCTCTGCCTCCCGAGTGCTGGGATTACAGGCGTGAGCCACCACGCCCAGCATTATATGTGGTAACCGGGGATCGAAACTCAGGTCCTTACGCTTGCGAGGCAGGCGCCGGAACCACTGAGCTAACCCTCCGGCCCAGATTTTCCCATTCTTATTTATTTTTTTAATATGTAGACTATGGATAGGTTTTAAAAAGTCAAAACTTTATAAAAGTTATATCCTGGAAAGTGATACACTCCCCCTTTTAGCCCACACACTTCCCTATTGACTTCTCAAGGGTAACAAATTTGATTTCTGTTGTTATCATCACTGTCATTTATTTCCCCAATGTCTTCTAAATAAAGCCTGATGCCTAAGTCCTCCTCCATCCCGAGATGTGGAGGTGGGAGATAAAGAACCACATTTTCAGTTCTGGTCATCACTGGACCTTCACACAATCCCCAGGGAAGGCATTGCCTCTGCCTGGGGCAAGGGGCTCTTTGACAAATAAGATGCCAGGTTTGCTGGAGCAAGAAGTCATGAATTTGGCATATCTTCAGCATCTAGGTTTAGGGGGTCAGCAGGAGGCACAGCTCAAGACTCAAGATGACTCTGAGAGCAGAAACTTTGTAGAACCAGCCACCTTGGCCATAGTCACACCTTAGGAAAAAAGCTGTGCAGGGGGCAAGAAGAAATAAATATGGGCGACTACAGAGCTCTGACATCATGAGCCAAGGTTTCTGATAAAACACCACTCAAACACTTTGAGGAAGACAGCCTCCTCCTCTCAGTGTGCAGCTCCATCAGCAGTCCTCAAATCCCCAAGGTCTTGGCTGAGGACGTGTCTGGCACCTGGGCCACAGCCCTCAGAGATGATCCAGCTGGAGCAAATCAGGTCTGAGGACCCAGGGGGCCTGGTTATAGCCCTGAGGTTGCGTGGCCAGCATAGCAGACAGAAGAGTGTGCGTGGCATGTTGACTCCAATCCTGCCCTCTCAGGGGACACAGCCAGAGCTGAATTCCACACCTGAGTACATGCTGGCTGCCTTGGCAGAAAAGAGGGCCCAACACGAAGAATGAGAATGGCAGAGAATGAATTCTCATAATAGGCTGAGGAAGGACCACCCTGAGTTATTTTAATATTGCAAAACATTTGATGTCATCTCTACTCAAGTCAGTAGGTATCATAGCAATTTTATAGATGAAAAAAATGCTCAGGAATCCCAAGCAGCTTGGTGAGCAACACACAGTAAATGGTAGGACCATTTTAAGAAGCTTGAACTTTCTGAATACAGTCTGTTCTCTGAGAAAACACAGAGGAATTCAGCGACTGACTTCCTACCTGAGTATCCCCAGGCAGTTGCCCTCTCCTCTCTGCCCCATACTCTACCCACTTGTCCAAGCAGAGGGATGGACAGAGTTATCCCTAAACCATCATCTAGGTCCAAAATGAAAATCCAGCCCCTCCTTGTGTGCTTATGCTGAGTGTAAATGTGTGTGAGTGTATACATGTGCACATATGTGTTAAATGTGCACGTATGCAAAAAAGGAGTAGTCATTTCTCAGTGGAAGAGGCTTTAAACAACAGAGGTGAAGCAACTCCAGTAATCAAAGTTCAGGGAAGGCATGTGGAGAACATGCTGGCTAGAACTGGGAAGCTGGGGACGTCTTGGTCCTCTGTATCATGGTAAGTATCATGGAGCACAGTGGAGCAAAGGAGATGGGAGTGCAGAGAGGACATCACAGGAGCAGGAGTGGTCCTCAGTCAACATCTGTCCTAGTCCCTTGGACAGGGCCGCTGACACCTCCATGATCTCTCTGACTAGGGGCTTCTCAGTCGAGGTTCAGGACATGCATGTGACTTGAACCCCGGGAAGTAGCAGGCAGAATGGCACACCAGGAACAGGGCATCACACTGGGCTCCAGAGCTCTGTGGGATCCAGGTGCTCTGGGGTCCAGTTGAGAGGGGCAGGGAGCTGGGCAGCTAAGTGAAGCCACAGCGTGGACTCTGAGGCAGAACGTATGGACAGGGGTCCTGGCTCTTGTTTGCTAAAAAGTTTCCTCTTCTTTCTCTACTCAGTTTTGTGGGGAGTAAAATATGACATTTAGTTAATTAATTTTTCAGATCTAGAAGGCCTGTGTAGGAAAGGCTGTAAATTAAACAATTCTAATTTCCATAACATTGCAATCCAAAGGGTATGGCTTTATGATGCATCCCTGAAGCAATGATGCGTGGCTTTTATTAAACAAAGGCCAGGATCCAAAAGCCCTTTCTCCTGCTCTGTGAGCAAGTCAGGCATGTGAAACAGAAAAGTAATTGGATGTGTTTATCTCCTCATGTTTTTTTTAAATCGGAACCTACTTAACATTGCTTTCAGAGACTAGTCCTTAAGACTGGTCTACAGAATGCAAAAATAGATAAAAGAAAGACCATTTACTGTGTAATCTCCACTTGCTCCTCTGAAGTGATTTCCCACAGCATTTGCAACAGGACAGGAAGGAAATAAAGGAAGAGTATGAGAGGAGGAAGAAAAGGATGCAGAGTGTAGAGTATGAAGACTGGGGAAAAGAGAAAAAATAAAAAGACTGACACACATGCCCAAGCACAAAGGGTTTGATGAGAGCTCAGTGAACACAGGGCAAGAGTGAGAATGTATGTTAATGCATATCTTCAGTTGCAAAGAGGAAGTGTAGCATGAAGCACTTCTTACATATATTAGATGACTGAATCATTTCTTTTTTCAGCCAGATATGAATGAAATGTGTGAATAAACTGGTTTCATTAAAACAGTTAAATTTCATTAAATTAAATTAATTTATTTAAGAGTTCACACCTTGGCCTGGGGTATGTATAGTTCACCTAGTGGCTAACTTGTTTAGCATGCATAAGACTCCATGTTCAATACTCAACACACACAGACACACACACACAAACAGACACTGTTTGAAACTTGAGTAGATATCTACATCCTTAGCTCATATCTTCCTGTATTTGTTCCTTGTGAAATGTCAAGGCAGTTTCTATATTCTACGGTAAATTACTCCATCCTTCAAGACCTATATAGTCAAATATGATGGCCACTAACCACATAAGGGTAATGGGTACTTGAAATGAAACTGATTACAACAGAGATGTACTTTGAGTAACTAAAAAGCTCCTAGGAGTACATATAGTGTGTGTCTTGCATTGTATTTTCACTGGACACACTGCTATTGGACCATGGAGATCATCTATTTTTTTCTTGATGCTTAACAAACTTTCTGTCATATAGACATTCAATAAATATTTGTTGAAAGGATGAAATAATAACAAAATAAAACCTTCTACCTAAATTATTTATTTCACTTAATGTCTGATATAGAATTACTGTTCCCATTTTCTTGCTTCAATCCCATAAATGTTTCTGCTTATCTATAATTGACTATTTTTTTAATTTGGAATTTATTGGTAAATTTTAGATATGTCATCACTAGAATCTTGTACCTGTATATGACATATCCTGCTTTGTATTTTTCCCATTCCCCTGCCCTCCCCTCAATCCTCCCACCCTTCTCTATTTACAAATATGTTTTCATTTTTTTCCTTTTCTCATATTTTTTCTTTGCCTTCCTTCCTTTTCCCCACCTTCCCTCCTTATTCCACTTCTCCTCTGAACATTTTTTCTTATTTCACTTATCTATTTACATTGTTTCTTATTTACACTTTTAGTTTCTCTCAATATTTACACATTTGTCCTTCCCACCCCCCATTTAAGAGTATGGCATCAATGTGCATTCATTTAGCTATAAATGTCTCCAATTCATCATTCTTCATGACTGAGTAGTACTACATTTTAGAAAAACCATATATTCTTTATGTAGTCACCTATTGATGATCGTTGGGGTTGTTTCTGTGATTTAGCCAATACAAATTTCACTGCTATAAATATAAGTACACATATATCTCTAGGTATGATGGTTTTAATTCTTTTGAGAAGATGCCCTGCAGAGGAATTGGAACTCTAATCCCAGGTTTTGGAGGAATCTCCACAGTGATTTTCACAGTGGTTGCAGCAGTCTATACTCCCACCAACAATGAAGAAGGGTTCTTTTTTACCCATACCCATGCCAACATTTGTTATTAGTTGATTTCTTCATAGCTGCCATTCTTTCTGGAGTGAAGTGTACCCTCAGCATTTTCATTTGCAACTCCCAGATAACCAGTGATGTTGAACATTTTGAACAGTGATTATGTTTATTTGATGTTTCTATTTCTACATCTGAATTAGGAATTGTGAAGCCCCCTGCCCTGTCTTTGTTGCTTAGAATTTCTTTTGCTACTCTAAGTCACTTCTGGTTCCGTAAGAATTGTTGAATTGTTTTCTGTACTTCTGTAAAATAAAGCTTTTAGAATTTTGATCAAGATTGCATTATAGAAGCTTTGCAAGTATGGCCATCTTCACTACATTCATTTCTCTTACCCAGGAGCAAGGGATGCCTTTCCCTTTTCTGATATCTTCTTTGATCTCCTTTTTCAGAGTGCAAAAGTTTTCTGAGTAGAGGTCTTCTACTTCCTTTGTTAGATTGGTTCCTGGTTACTTTATTTTTTCAGATGCTATTGTTATAGGAATTGTTTTCTCAATTTCTTTCTCAGTGAGTCTGTTTGTGTATGAGAAGGCTAATGAGTTGGGGGTATTGACTGTATCCAGTTACTCAGTTTAATCTGGTTATTCAGTCTAGACATCTTTTGGTGGAGTTTTTGGTGTCTTCTATTTCATTCATAAATAATAGCAGTTTAAATTCTTCCTTCCCTATCTTTATTCCTTTAATTTCCTTTTCTTGTTCCATTGCTTTGGCTAATGTTTCCAGAAATATATTGAATAGGTGTGATGATAGTAGACATCCTGTTTTGTTCCTGGTTTTTGTGTGAAAGATTTCAGTTTTTTGAGCACTTAGAAGAATGCTGGGTATTGGTTTTTCATAGAAGACTTTTATCAGGTTGAGATAAAGACTATCAATCCCAATTTTCTGTAGGGTTTTTGTAATGAATGGATATTTGATCGTGACAAACACTTTTTCTACATCTTTGGGAATGATCATACTGTTTTTGCCTTTGAACTATCAATATGATGTATTACATTTATGATTTATATATGTTGAACCAAACTTGCATCCTTGGGATGACTCCAACTTCATCAGGGTGTATGATCTTGATGATCCTCTGCATTCTGTTTGCTAGTATTTTACTGAGGATTTTTGCCTCTATGTTCACTAGGGAGATTGGCCTGTAGCTCTTTTGTGACTGTGTCTTTCTCTGCTTTTGGAATCAAGGTAATGCTTGCTTCCCTGAGTGAATTTGGAAGTACTGTTTCCCTTTCAACTTCATTAAAGAGTCTGAGAAGTAGTAGGATTAGCTCTTCCCTAAATTTCTTGTAGAATTTGGCAGTGAAACCCTCAGGACCTGGGTTTTTCTTTGTTGGTAAGTTTTTAATTATGCTTTAAATTTCACTGGCTAATACATAGAATTTTTATGTTTTCTTGGTTCAATTTTTGGTAATTTATATGTGTCTAGCTATCTGTCCATTTCTTCAATATTTTCAAACTTATTATAGGTTCTAAAAGTAAGTGTTGGTGATACTCTGGATTTCTGCCAAGTCTGTTGTAATTTCATGCTTTTCATTCATAATTACATGGATTTAAGCCTTTTCTTTCCTATTTTTGATAAAGTTGGCTGAGGCTCTGGCAATTTTATTTATTCTTTAAAAAAACTAGCTTAATTAATTGATTTTTTTGTATTATTCTCTTGGTCTTTATGTTGTTCATGTCTGCTCTGATCTATGTAATTTCCTTCCTTATATGAGCTTTGGGTTTGTCTTACCCTTCTTCTTTAGAAACTTGAGGTTCACCCTTAGGTTATTTGAGTCACTCTAGTTTCCTAATATGATCCTTCACTGTTATTAACTTGCCTCATAGAACTTCTTTCACTGTGTCCTCCTATAAATTCTGGTATGTTGTATTGGTGTTACCATTCAGTTGCAAAAACTATCTGATTTATTTAAGTTTTGTCTATGACCCTCTGGTTGTCCACAAGGGTGTCATCCACTCTCCATGTGTTTATGGAGTTCTTGGAATTTCTTTTGCTAATGATCTCCAATTTCATTGCATTATGGTCTGACATTATATGAAGGATAATTTCAACTCCTTTGCAAGCACAAGGTATTTGGTTCAGCTCTAGTACTGCAATATTAAATTTTGTCTACTTGATCAATTTGTGACAGTGATGTATGAGGTCCCCCATTACTATTTTTTTAGTGCCTTTTTGGCTTTTTCACGTCCTTTCATGTTTGTTTTGTATAGCTGGATGCAGTAGCATCTGGAGCATATATATTCATGACTGTCATCTCTTCCTCTTGGATTTTTCCCTTTATAAGGATGTAGTGACCTTCTTTGTCTGTCTGAATTAGTTTTGGTTTGAAATCTACTTGATCTGCAAATAAGATAGCCACTCCTGCTTTTTTATAGGTTCCTGTTCCATGAAAATTTAGTTTCCATCCTTTTACTTTCAGTCTATGGATTTCTTTTTTAATTAAGTGTGTTTATTGAATACAGAATATTGCTCAATCTGGCTGTTTAATGCATTCTGCCACTCTATTTCTTTTAATTGGTGAACTGAGGTCATTAACTTGATGGTTATAACTGATACCTGTTGATTTATTCTAGTCATAATATTTTCCTATTTTGGGTCCCTTTATTTTTATTTATCTCCCCTATCATTTAATTTCTTGCTTGGCCTAATGATTTCACTACATTGGACCTCATAGAGTTGTTACCCTCATTGTCTTTTTCTAGGATATTGTTTAGAAATTTTAGGAATGTTAGTTTGGTATTCATAAGGTTTCTTAGGTGTTCTTTGGTATGCAAGTATCTTATATTCCATTCAATTTTAAAAGATAGGATACATTGATCTAGGTTGGAGATTGTTTTCTTTTAGGGCATGAAATACTCCAGGCTCTCTTTAACTTTGGGATTTGTGTTTAAAAAAAAAGTCTGCTGTGATTCTGATGGGTTTTCCTTTGATGCACTTTGTTTCTTTTCTCTAAATGCTTTCAATATTCCATTCTTCTCCAAAGTTTCTGGAATCTTGACTGTAACATGGTTAGGTGTGGATATTTTTTTTTTATTATGGCTAGTTGAAGTTCTATATGCCTCACTTATCTTAAAGTCAAGTTCCCCACTCCTGGAAAGTTTTCTGCCATTACTTCTGTGAACAGTTTTTAATGTCATTTGTACTATCTCTTGTTTCTTCAGTGACTCCAGTCAATCTTATTTTATTCTTCTTTGCATCATTTAGCAGCTGCTTAATTTCTCATTGTCTCTTGCTATTTTTAAGACACCTTTCCTTTCCTGATCACTAACTGTAATCTTTCATTCTTTGTCTGAGATTCTGTCTTTACATCTGGTTGTTCTACTAAGTAAACTTTCAATAGAGTTTGAATCACCTTGACATCTGTTTGAATCTGCCTATTAGATTTAACTGGTTCCTATACTTGGATTCTTTCATTTTACTGAGTTCCTCTATCTCTTAATTCATGTTTTTTTTTTTACCATGGTCACTATCTCTATTATTACCTGAGAAATTATTTCTGATTTCATTTTTTCCAGATCCTCTTTTGTTGCTAGTTCAGGAAATCCAGTGATGGAGTTCCAGATTTTTCTATCTCATTCCCTGAATTTCCCATTGGTGATTTGGAAGTCTGGGTTTGTGTATTTAAGTGTCTTCTCATTACTGTTTTTTTTTGTTGTTGTTGTTGTTGTTATCATTAAAGTCTGGTTTAGTTTGCTATTTGGAAATTGCTTATTGCCTGAATCATTGTTGCTTTTTGGAGCCCTTAGGGAATGTCTACTTCTTGGATTGTCTTCGTGGTGTAGTTTGCCTTTGGATTTTGGGTTGGTCTTTAAGCAATCTCAGTCTTGGTATATGAGGAAAAATGATGAGCTAGAGTAATCAGGTTGCCTTGGCCAAAGTAATACAACCAGCAATAACAATAGCATCAAATATAGCTTAGGAAATAACAAATTGCGGTACCTATTATTTTTATACTTTTAACTACATAAATTAGATTTGTGGTTATATATCAAAATCAAGAACCAACCAGAAATAAAATATCGTTATACATTACAACCCTTTTTTTTTTTAAATTATTTGAGACAGGGTCTCATTTTAGTTCAGGCTGGCCCTGAGCTCACTATGTAGCTCAGGCAAGCCTAGAACTCAGCAATCCTCCTGCCTCTGCCTCCTTAATGCTGGGATTACAGGTGTGAACCACCACACCCAGCATTGTGGTATGTGGTACTGATTGCTTTTGGGCATGAGTTACCATGCCCAGTGTTGTTGTATGGGTTACCAGGGATCAAACCAAGGACCCTGCACTTGCTAGGCAGGCACTGGAATCCCTGAGCTAAATCTCCAGCCCTAAAGCCTTTTAATATAATGTCTTTACTGTCTGGCAAGAAGACTAGAAGGGAGTGGTAAGGTTGAAAAGAGGATGGGAAATAGGGCTATGGGACACAGGAGAATCATGAATATTATGGGAAATTGATGGTGACAGGAGGAAAAGAGAGAAGGAAGGAGCCAAAGAACAGACTAACAGCAAGAAAACTAGACAGAAATAGGAACAATAAGGGAGAAAAATGAAGAAGAAAAGAGAAGGAAGAGAGAGAAGAGAAGAGAAGAGAAGAGAAGAGAAGAGAAGAGAAGAGAAGAGAAGAGAAGAGAAGAGAAGAGAAGAGAAGAGAAGAGAAGAGAAGAGAAGAAGAGAAGAGAAAGAAGAGAAAAATGAGTTCCTTTGCAGGTGGGATTCTATTATTATTGTATACAACCTGAGCAGCTTTACACGTTGATCTCAGTGAACCAGATGTAGTCCCATGAGATTCAGTCTGATTCTAGTTGCCAGCCAGATGCTGCCAGGTTCTACTGTGGCTTTGAGTTGCCATCCCCTGCAGCAGGTCCAGTTTAGTAGGAGGTGCTGGTCCCAACAATTCATGAATTGCTACAGTCTGTTCCTTCTTCACTTTCTCAGTGGCTCCACAACCCCTCTCTTTACTGCTCACCACTGCACTAGCTTCCCTAGCTCAGCCACAGCTCTCTCTGGTCCCAGCTTCCTCTGCTGCACTATAGGAATCCCATTGTGGAGGTTGACACAGGGCATGCTTTTGGAGGTCTTGTAAGGACATCCAAACTCAATAGCCTTCTTGTACACAAATAACAAGCTCATAGTAATGGTGCTTCATGTGGGGAATCATGAGAATGTGGGCACTATTTCTTTGGCCATGCTGTAATTGAATAATGCATCTGTAGTAAAATCTAAAGATCCACCAAGACTGTGGCAGTGATGTAAGAATCCACACCAGTGATGGTGACAGGTGGCATTCTCCATAACTGACTATAGTAGTAAATATTTCTGTGCATATTTGAAACTTACCCCCTTCATTGTTTTAACACATCTAGAAAGCAAGTCTTCTGTATAACATTCTCTTTTAAAACAATTCAGAGTTCTGGTTATGAAAGGATTCGCTCCAGTATGGAATCCTAAATGTGACACATGACAATAGCTCAGTGGCCACAAGTCCTCCTTCCCCTTCCTATGCTCACTTCTGGCTTCATTCTCTTTCCTTTTTCCCCTCAAGAACTTCATTTTCCCAAAAAGTAATGAATTCTGGTCTCCTAGCCCTTTCTTCTAGCCCTTCAGAATCATTATGCCTCCCCTCCAAGCCTTCCTCTCTTTGGTCTCCCTGCTCTAACAATGAATTTCTGTATAGTGAGGCAAGTGTCTGTAATATCTTAATGAAGACCAAAACTGGCCACCCCTTGGCACTGTGGAAGTTAAGTGAGTTAATGAAAGTAAAAAGATAAGCAAACCAAATGTGAGTAAGGTAAGAAATGCTATTCTTACTAAACTGAAATGGAATGAAACAAGGTATCTTGCTATTCTTTTTCTGATTCTTGAATTTCTGAGCCTTTTCACTCTTAAAAAATAGGCAAAGCCATTTTCATGTGCCTAGAGATGAACAATACATTCAACTTTTGATTTTTACCCATCAAACTGATGCTTTTACTTATTATCCTAATTCCCCTATTTTCTACTTGACATCTGCTTTAGAGAAGAGAATGAAAGGTTAATCCTAGGGTAATGAGAAAATTTACTTCTAATGCTGTCCAAAATACCTCTCTGCCCTTATCATTCTGCAATTATAATAAGCTAACACCAAATTATATTTTACTTTAATTGGTTATAAATATTTAGTATTTAAAATTTAATATACTCTTTTCCCCAAAATATACTTATTGCTTGTGTGCATGTTAGTAAAATGTTTAACTTGAGGCCAAGTAGAAAAGTGCTTAAATGCTGGACTGTTGACTTCAATGACTTTGTTGTAGATTTCAAACTGGTCATATTGTTCTCTCTGTTTAGAGTCTGGATGGGTTCCTTCACCTTTTGTATCTAGATTGGCCACCCAATTTTTCTTTAGACAATGGAGCCTTAGCCATCATGATACAAGCAAGGACTTGAAAAATAATTTCTCAGTAGTATTTGTCTTTGTACTATTTGGAGGGTGTTTTGAATTACAGTAAGTCCAGAAGTTTGAGGAAATCTGCCAGAACATGACAGATGTGCTGATCTGTCATCATTATTGTTTTAGCCTCTAGCCAGACTTCAAGTCCATCCTGGTCCATCTCTTCCCTGGTCAGGAAACCAAAAGTACTGCCCAGGTAACCAACAGAATGGATGGCCTAAATACATTGTTTTGTTTTGACCTACTGAGTTTTACCATATTAACACAGCAAAGGGGAACTGATAGGAAAGTGCTTGCTTAGCTAGAGTTGGGGTGCTACTATTAAAAACAAACCCTCCAACCCTGATGCTTATTTTGCACCTGGACAGTGAGCAGAGGCTTTGAAAGCAGAGAACAAAACACTTTTGTGGATCTGCACCAGGATTGTATCTATAGGTGCCAGAGATGGCTAGCAAGTTGGGGAGGAGATGTTTCAGCAGGTGGAGGGTGGAGACTCATTTTGTGTAAGAAAATGGTTTGCAAAGCTACAGCTTGAAGTAAATAAATTTAGTTTATAACTTTTAACTTTTTTTATCTAGCTGAGGTTATCTCAAACCAGAATATGTCTGTTCTTGTCTCTGGAGCAGCTATGTGTGAAAATATTCAACAGAGATGAGGTAAGTAAAGAACTATTTAGTCTGCACACAGAGAAATAGAGGACATATGGAAGGATCTGTCCTTGTTGGAAACTTCTAAAAGACTAAATATGGTACCTACTATATCATTCAGCTAAAAATAATAATCATGAAAGGCCCCTAAAAATCTTAAACATATTTTTTGTAGAAATCTAAGTCGTAAAATAGGCTTAAAATTTACAAAAGGAGCATGTTTCAAATAACTTGAAGTGTGGTTTTCACCAAGTAGATTAGAATAAATTGGATAAATATTAAAATTTTAAGGGGACTAGAATAGCAAAAGAGCACTGGGTTGCATAAAAAGGAATGGAAATTGCTCAAAATTCCATCCCTTATGATTTTTTAAATCTGAATAGATTTTTTTCTTTTTTCTCCTCATCATCAGCATACGAGGGTTACTTTTCTCCACATCTTTTCCAACATTTGCTATGTTTTACATAATAGAAAATTTAACAGATGTGATGTCATAGTTCCTTGGATTTTTATTTAGATTTTCCTGGTGATTAATGATATTGAGAGTTTTTTCTATGTACTTGTTTTCTTTTTCTGTCTCCTTTAAAGAAATATCTACTTAGATCCAACATTTTTTGGTCAAATTGTATTACTATTTTTTCAAAATTCTTTACAGATTTTGGACATTACTTTTTTATCAGATATATGGTTTTCTAATAGTCTTCCATTTAAAGGTATATCTTGCCTCTATTAATTGATTTCTTTTATGTACAGAAGTCTTTTTTCAATCCTAATTTTCTATTTTGCATTTGTCCTCTGGGTTATGAGTCCTATCCAAACAATTAATAACCAACCCAAAGTTTTAAAATGTTTATCTTATCTTTTCTTTCAGTAATTATTTAAGACAAAGATTATGCTTAACAAAACATTATTTTTAAGTCTTTTGGTAGTTTCATAGTTTCAAGTATTATGTTTAAATCTTTAAATCATTTTAAAGACATTTTGTATATAGTGTGAATAAGGAACCATCCTCTACACATGAATATTCGATTTTTCTAACACCATTTATTGAAGAGATTGTTCTTTCCATACTGTGTGTTCTTGTTATCTGGTTGAAGATTAGTTGACCACAAATATGTGAATTTACTTCTGAGCTTTATGTTCTATTCCTTTGGTAGACATCCCAGTTTTATATCAGTGTATACTGTTATGACTACTTTATCTTTGTAATATATTTTGAAATCAAGATATTGAGGCCTCTGGTTTTGTTTATTTTGCTCAAGGATATAAATTCAAAGTCTTTTGTGGTTCTATCTGAATTGTAGTATGGTTTTTCTGATCTGTTAAAAATGGCACTGAAATTCTGATGGAGACTGTAGTAAATCAAAAAATTGCTTTGGGCAATATGGACATTTGAACAATAATAAATGTTTCCAATTCAGGAACATGAAAGTCTTTTTATTTATGACTTCTTTAATCTCTTTCATTAATGTCCTCTAGTTTTCAGTGTGCAGACCTTTCGTTTCTTGTTTTAAATTTATTTTTACATTCTTGTTCTTTTGAGATATTGTTAGAAATGGGATAATTTTCTTGATTTTTAAATTTTTTTCAATAGTTATTAACTGTGATTTTTATTTTATATCCTATAATTTTACTAAATTTATTAATTTTAACAGTTTTGAAGAAGTATTTCTGATTTTCTAAGATAACATAAACTGCAAAGAGAAAACAAAATAAATAAAAAGATATTCTGTGCAACTGTAAGCAAATTGATCATGGGCGGGTAAACTTAGATAAAATAGACTTTCTTTTTAGATTGAAATAGAGTCTCATTTATTCATTAATTAACTTCATGAGCATTTCTTGAGCATTTTATGTGTCAGGAATTTGGACAGACATCCCTTAGGTGTTAGATTTTATTTATTTAATTGTGAAATATGTACATTTTATATACATATCACAATCACACTCAACAATGAGAATTTGTACCAGTATATGACACAACTTAATTAGGCAAAGATTTTAACATTATAAAGAGCTTACTTCAAGAAGATATAATAATTGTAAATATGTATGCACCCAACATCAGATCATCTAAATCAGGCAAGTCAAATATTTGGAGAACTTTGGCCAGAGGATTTGCTCAGTGGTTCTGGCGCCTGTCTCTCACAAGCACAAGGTCCTGAGTTTGATCCCCAGAAACCACATAAAATGCTGGGCATGGAGACTCATGCCCACCAGCAATCAATACCACATACCACAGTGCCGGGCATGGTGACTCACGCCTGTAATCCCAGCACTCGTGAGGCAGAGACAGGAGGATTGCTGAGTTCCAGGCTGGCCAGGACTACACAGTGAGCTCAGAGCCAGCCCGAACTACAAAGCAAGACCCTGTCTCAAAAAAATAAAAATAAAAAAATATATATATATATATATTTGGAGAACTGAAGGAAGAAACAGACAGTAACAATAGTAGCAGAAGACTTGATGATTTTAATACCCCACTTCCAACAGTAACTTGACCATCCAGATAGAAAAATCAATACAGAAACAGTCGACTTGACTAGACATGTATAGAACATCCCAACCAACAGCAATAGACTCATATTCTTCTCAAGTCACATGAAACCTTTCCAGAAGAGATTATATATTGGGTTTTAAAACCTGTCTCAACAAATTTAAGACTGAAGTCATGTCAGGTACCTTTTCTGACCAAATGGCATGAAATTGAAATCAATAACAGGAAGGAAATTGGAAAATTCGTAAGTACACAGAAATTAAACTGAACACACCTGACAATCAATGGATCAAAGAAGAAATTAAACGGTAAATCAAAAACACCTTGAGACAAATGAAAAAAGAAATGTGATGCAGCCGGACGTGGTGGCTCACACCTGTAATCCCAGCACTCAGGAGGCAGAGACAGGAGGATTGCCGAGTCCAAGGCTTGCCTGGGCTACATAGTGAGCTCAGAGCCAGCCTGAACTACAAAGCGAGACCCTGTCTCAAAAAAAAAAAAGAAAAAGAAATATGATGCAACAAAATTAGGAAATTCAGAAGATAGCTATATAAAGGAATTTGGAATGGTAAATGTAAATATTAAGAGACAAGAAATATCACAAATAAACAACAAAACATTTTACCTCAAAATATTAGGACAAAGATTCTGTTCTCAGCGGCAGCGGACTGAGGCCCACCCACTGGCCCACTGCACCCCAGAGCTATGCAGGGAGGAGTCAGGTACGGACGTGGGTGCCATCCCCACCATGGAGGAGTGAGGCCCTCCAGCTGGCTCCAACCCCACCCTGGAGGTGCGTTGTGAGGACCCAGATCTGAGAGGAGCTGGAGCCTTTTCCTGCATCCCTCCACCCTGGAGCCATGCTGAGACACCAGGCAAGATAAAAAAAAAGGGGGGGGGGGAATCTAGCTTCTACTTTGCCATCTACTCCTAGATCCCTCTATTCATCTTTTGTCCCCACACACTCTCATATCTTCCTGTCAGAAGCAATACCCAGAAATAAAGACTCTTAGCTGCCCTATTTCTTCTCCTGTACTATTATAAGAAGGTGTGCAAAGTCTCCAATGGTCTTACTGCATACAGTTGGTACTGTTTTATATATGCATTTTTATCTTCTATTACATACTAGCATATAT
Source organism: Thryonomys swinderianus (assembly GCA_004025085.1). Taxonomy (NCBI): domain Eukaryota; kingdom Metazoa; phylum Chordata; class Mammalia; order Rodentia; family Thryonomyidae; genus Thryonomys; species Thryonomys swinderianus. The sequence continues at coordinate 10,680 of PVIC010010258.1, read as the reverse complement.
GAGGTTCTAGAGTATAGGTGATCTTCATAAATCTGCTAACCCTATTTCACTCTCCTTCTGTCCCCCTACCTCCACGATTCCCCAGTGACCTCTTATCCCTGAAGGGTTCTGGGGGTATAGACATTCCTGATTAATTCTAAATTTTGGCATATGGACATAGAGGTAACTCATAAGTTCAGAGTCTTCAGAATAGAATTTAGCAAAATATTTATTTTATTTACTGTGTTTAATACTGATATTGGCATTTATTGTATTATGGTGTAAGTCCCGTAGGGCTTACGGTCAGAAGTCGTCGCCCAAGGGATCACACCACGAGACGGATGCAAAAGCAAGAGGTTTTTTAATGGAACACACAGGTACCTGGGCGACAAGTCATCAGAGAACTTGCGCGCCGAGGTTTGCTTGATGGGGACTTTTATAGGGTTTTGCGAGTAAGGCGGGGTTACAGAAGCGAGAATCGAGAGGGTAAGGTTACAATAGGTCGTTTTGAATATTTAACTTTCGCAACGGCCTGAGGGGGGTTTAGGGTTGGTTTTGGAGGGAACTCTCCGGGGTTTTTCCTTAAGGGCGTAGTCTTACTTTTTAGCCGCAGGGAGAGGCGGTTCTATCTATCCGCGGCAGGGAGAGGCAACTGTCCTCTGCAGGAAGAGGCGGTTTTATCCGCAGCAGGGAGAGGCAACTGTCCTCTGCCATCGGACCCTTACAATGGTAACAAACATGATGTGATTGTTCTGCTCAAATACCTCCCATGATGTGTCAGAAGTGAGAACTCTCAAGGGTCATTACAGATTCAAGGAGGACCCCCCAGGAAAGTGCCACATCCAAAGGGCCCCAGATAATAGAAAGAGACCTGCAACAAACATTGCCCTGTCATCAGACAAAGAAGAGCATTAGTAACAAAGAAAGAGTAGAAATGAGAAAACACACAAAAAACCAGACACAAAGATCACCACCACAGGGAAATTCAGAGAAAAGGGAAATAGGGAAAACTGAAACTCAAACACCAGGACCTTGGAGATGGTAACTAAAGTGGATCTAGTAAAATAGAAATCAGAACTCATCTCTGAGATCAAAACAGAGATACTGTCCACAGTGAAAGACATCATTAAAGAAGAGATCAGCAAGATGATAGAATCCAAGATAGCACAAGCAATGGAATCTTTGAAACAGCTTCAAGCAGAGCTCCAGGGAATGATGAAGGAGAATGAAAGCTTGCAAAGCAGAGAACGGAATCTCAGACCTAGAGGACAGAATAGCAGCCAATGAGCAGGAAAGGTATAATCTATGGAAAAGAGCAAGTGACCAGGAGAAATCAATTCTACAACTTCTAAATGACTCAAAGAAAAATAATATAAGACTGATTGGAGTTACTGAGGAAACAGGAGACAGTGTAAAAGACATAGAAAAGATTTTGTCAGAGATAACAACAGAAAACTTCACAGGAAAAGATATAGACATACAGATAAATGAGGCCTATCAGACTCTAAAACGCCATGACATAAAAAGATCTACACCTAGACATATAATTATCAAGGTTCCAGGTGCACAACAAAAGAATGAACTACTAAAAGCCGTGAGAAAAAGGAAGAAAATCACCTACAAAGGGAAGCCCATTAGGATCACAGCAGACTTTTCACCACAAACACTCAAGGCAAGGAGAGCCTGGAGGGAAGTATTTCAAGCATTGCAGGAAAACAACCTCCAACCTAGACTGTTGTATCCTGCAAAACTATCTTTCAGAATAGACGGGGAAATAAGATACTTCCATGAAAAAGAACACCTGAAAAACTTCACAAATACAAAACCTTCACTCCAAAACATTCTAAAGAACATCTTGGAAAAAAACAGACAATTCCATGCCCATGAAACCCAGGAGAGTGAATTCATTGGGGCAAAGAAGAAACTAAATAGAAAAGGGGAAAAGCAAGGAAAAAAAAAGAACCAAAAACAGGGAAATATGGCAGCTATGAATATGTCCATATCAGTCAAAACCATTAATGTTAATGGGCAAATTAAAAGACAAAGACTAGCAGATTAGATCAAGAAGCAAGATCCTACAATCTGCTGCATACAGGAAACACACCTGATTCAGAAGGAAACCCATAGACTGAAAATAAAAGGTTGGAAAACAATCCCCCATGCCATAGGAAACTGCAAAAAATCAGGAGTGGCTATCTTGTTTCCAGATAAAATAGAATTCAAACTCAAACGGATTCAGAGATAAAGAAGGTCACTCTATTCTTGTACGGGGAACTATCCAAGAGAAAGAAATGACGATCATAAATATTTATGCACCAAACTCTAATGCACCCAACTATATAAAACAAATATTACTGGACATGAAAAGCAAGTTAACCATGAATACAGTAGTAGTAGGGGACTTTAATACTCCACTGTCACAAATTGACAGATCCACTGGACAAAGAATCAATAAGGAAATACTTGAGCTAAATCCAACTTTTGAGCAAATAGACTTATTAGATGCTTACAGAATTTTTCACCTTTCAAAGCGAGAATATACCTTCTTCTCAGCTGCTCATGGATCATTCTCCAAAATAGATCACATTTTAGTCGATAGAACAAGCTTAAGTAAATGCAAAGAAATCAAAGTTATCCCCTGCATACTATCAGACTATAGTGCCTTGAAACTGGAGCTGAATAGGAGAAGAAATTCCAAGATCATCACAAACACATGGAAATTGAACAACACTCTATTAACCAATCAAGGGGCCACAAAAGAAATTAAAGAATAAATTAGTTTCTATAACTAAATGACAACCCCAGCACAGTGTACAGGAATTTATGGGAAACAATGAAAGCAGTTCTGTGAGGGAAATTCATAGCACTGAATGCCTACACTCAGAAAATAGAGCAAACTGCAATAAACAATCTAATGTTGAACCTCAGACAATTAGAAAAAGAAGAGCAAAACAAATCCAATGCACATACTAGAGCAGAAATTATAAGGATCAGAGCAGAAATTGATGCAATGGTGACAAAGAGAACAATACAAAGAATCAATGAATCAAAGAGTTGGTTCTTTGAAAGGATAAATAAGATTGACAGACCCTTAGCCAACCTTATCAAACAAAGGAAGGAAAAGGCTCAAATCCATGCTATGAGGAATGAAAATGGGGAAATGAGCACAAAACCAGAGGAAGTCCAAAGGATAATAACCACGTACTTTGAAAATCTCTACTCTAAGAAGATGGAAAATCTAGAAGAAATGGATGGATTCCTAGATACGTATGAACTTCCAAAGCTGAATGAAGAGGATATAAAAATGTTAAACAAACCGATATCAATCTGGGAAATTGAAAATGTAATAAAAAACCTACCAACAAAGAAAAGCACTGACCCTGATGGCTTCACTGCTGAATTCTACAAAACTTTTAAAGAAGAGTTAATACCAGTACTTCTCAATCTCTTTAATGAAATTGAAAGGGAAGCAGTACTTCCCAATTCATTCCTTGAAGCAACCATCACCTTGATTCCAAAGGCAGGGATAGATCCCACCAAAAAAGAAAACTACAGGCCAATCTCTCTAATGAATATTGACACAAAAATCCACAATAAAATACTGGCAAACAGAATACAGAGAGTTATCAAGGAAATCATACACCCTGATCAAGTCGGACCTATCCTAGGGTTGCAAGGCTGGTTCAACATACATAAATCAATCAATGTAATACACTATATTAAAAGACTCAAGGGGGCTGGAGGGTTGGCTCAGTGGTTCCGGCGCCTGCCTCGCAAGCACAAGGTCCTGAGTTCAATATCCAGTAACCACATACAATGTTGGACGTGGAGAATCATGCCCACCAACAATCAATACCACATACCACAGTGCCGGGTGTGGTGGCTTATGCCTGTAATCCCAGCACTCAGGAGGCACAGACAGGAGGATTGCTGAATTCAAAGCTTGCCTAGGCTACATAGTGAGCTCAGAGCCAGCCTGAACTACAAAGTGAGACCCTGCCTCAAAAAAAAAAAAAAAAAAAAAAAAAAAAAGACTCAAGGACAAAAACCATATGATTATCTCAATAGACGCAGAAAAAGCATTTGACAAAATCCACCACCCGTTTATGATCAAAACCCTACAGAGAATCGGAATCAATAGACTTTATCTCAATTTAATACAAGCTGTTTATGAGAAACCAACAGCCAGCATCATACTTAATGGGCAAAAACTGAAACCTTTTACACTAAGATGAGGAATGAGACAAGGATGCCTGCTGTCACCACTCTTTTTCAATATAGTGCTAGAAACATTAGCCCTAGCAATCAGGCAGGACAAAGATATAAAAGGAATAAAGATAGGAAAGGAAGAAGTTAAACTGGCATTATTTGCAGATTATATGATACTCTACCTGGAGGATCCTAAAAACTCAACCAAAAGACTGCTAGACTTAATTACCAAATTTGGTAGTGTTGCTGGATACAGGGTCAATGCTCAAAAATCAACAGCCTCTGTCTACAAAAACAACAGACTCACTGAAAGAGAAATTGAGGAGTCAATCCCTTTCACAGTAGCACCAAGAAAAATGAAGTATCTAGGAATCAACCTAACAAAGGAAGTTAAAGACCTCTACTCTGAAAACTATAGGACTCTAAAAATGAGATAGAAAAGGAAATCAGAAAGTAGAAAGATATCCCTTGTTCCTGGGTAGGGAGAACCAACATCGTCAAAATGGCTATACTCCCACAACTACTATACAGATTCAATGCAATTCCAGTTGAAATTCCAACAGTATACTTCACACAGCTAGAGAAAATAATACAAAAATTCATCTGGAACCACAAGAAGCCTAGAATAGCAAAAGCAATTCTAAGCAACCATGACATGGCAGGGATGTTACAATCCCCAACTTAAAACTCTACTATAAAGCCACTATGATAAAAACTGTATGGTACTGGCAAAGTACCCAAGTACAGACCCGAGGACCAGTGGAATAGATTAGAAGACCCAGAAACAACCCAAGATACACTAAGCCACCTTATCTTTGACAAAGAAGCCAAACATCTCCAATGGAGGAAAGACAGCCTCTATAAGAAATGTTGCTGGAAAAACTGGGTTTCAACCTGCCAAAAGCTAAAACTAGACCTATCTCTTTCACCATGCACAAAACTAAACTCACAATGGATCAAGACATAAACATTAAAACAGAAACAGTAAGCCTGCTGGAAAACAGTTTAGGTAAAACTCTTGGAGACATTGGCTTAGGCAGAGACTTTATGAATAAAATCTCTATAGCACAAGAACTAGCAAAAAGAATCAACAAATAGGATCTCATTCTACTGAAAAGCTTATGCACACCAAAAGAAGTCACTGGCACTGCTAAAAGACAACCAACAACATGGGAAAAAATCTTTACTAGCTGTTTATCAGACAAAGGTCTATTATCCACAATATATAAAGAACTCAAACAGATCAGCCTCCCCAAGTTTAAAGACCCAATTCAAAAATGAGCATCTGAAATGAACAGACACTTCTCAGAGGCAGAAGTCAAAGCAGCCAAGAAGCATATGAAGAAATGTTCAACATCACTGGACATTCGAGAGATGCAAATGAAAACAACACTGAGATTTCATCTCACTCCACAAAGAATGGCTGCGATCACAAAATCAACCAACGATAAATGCTGGCGTGGCTATGGGGAGAAAGGAACCCTTCTCCACTGTTGGTGGGATTGCAGACTTGTGCAACCATTGTGGAGATCCATGGGGAAATTTCTCAGAAAACTAGGACTAGGGGTCCCATTTGACCCTGCTATCCCCCTGCTAGGAATATACCCAAAAGAATTTTAAAAATCATGTTGGAAAGACAGATGTACACCCTTGTTCATAGCAGCTCAGTTCGTGATAGCTCGATCTTGGAAACAACCCAAATGCCCATCAACTGGAGACTGGATAAAGAAGATGTGGTTTTTTTTATAAAATGGAGTAATATTCTGCCATAAAGAATGACAAGATCGATTCATTTATGTGGATATGGAGACACTTGGAGGATATACTAATAAATGAAATAAATAGATCACATATAGGCAAATACTGGATCTTCTCTTTGATATGAACACCTGTAGATGCAAATGAGCTCTAGAAAGTATGACAGTTTTTATAGGATGGGAAATTTCCATCGGAAATTTGGTGTGGGAATGTAATGAGGGGAAGGAATAAATATGATACAGAAAGAAAATAAAAGGTATGTATAAAGGGGGTGGGGAGGTGTGGGTGGGTAGGGATATGGGTAAAAAGGAGAATTAACTTGTGTCATATACTGGTACAAATTCCCCAGTGTTATATTTGATTGTGAGATGCATGTAAATTGTACCAATAAAGAATTCAGTTAAAAAAATTAGAACAAAGTCCTGGGCCCAAAGGTAGTGGAAGAAAGAAAATAGCAAAGGTTAGACCAGAAATACATAAAATAAAGACTAGAAAACAAAATTGAAATGATCGATGAAATTTTTTTGAAAAGATAAATAAAATTAACAAAATTTTAACTACACTAATCAAAATATAGAGAATACAATTAGTACAAATATAAATGGGAGAGATTTTACAAGTGATGTAACAATAACAAAGGATTGTAGATGCTATTATGAATAAACACTTGCCAGTACATTGGATAGCCTAGAAAGTTTATTAATTTTTAGACATGTGCAACTTACCAAGGCTATATCTTCAAGAACTAGATAATCTAGGCTGACTAATAACAGTCAAAGATATTGAAACAGCAGTTAAGAATCAGGCAAATTTATTGGTAAATTCCACTAAATATTTAAAGAGGAATTAGTGCCAACCCTTGTCAAATTCTTCCAAGAAATTAAAGAGCCGGTATACTTACAAAGTTAAACAAAAATGAGAAAAAAAATCAGCAAAATACTAGCAAACTATATCCAACAGATCACAAAAGAATCATACACCAGGATCAAGTGGGATTTACCTCTAGGATGCAAGGATATGCAAATGAATGCATGCTTAATGCTGAAAAGCTGAAAGCTTTTCCTTTAAAATAAATGATAGAATAGAAATGCCCACTCTCACAGCTTCCAATAAACATGATACTAGAAGATCTAGTCAGAGCAACTGAGGAATAAAAAATGTTGGAATTAAAAGGACAATTGCCCCCTTAATTTTCTACAGACAATGACTAAACTGATAACTATGCAGTTTTCATGTGGGTTATTTTACTGTAAAAAAGGACTTATTATGAAGAAAATCTAACAACCCAGAATATAAATCTACTTAAAGAATAAGGCTCTACTTTAACCAAAAATATTCCCCAGTAAACACATAACTTTGAGAAATAAGCTGTTGTTTCAAGCTACTACATTTTGAAGTGGTTTGTTTTGAACAAAAATCTAACTGGTAGCAGTTTGGATTTCACCTTCTTAATTTCCTGAGATAACCTCCACTACCACATAACTTCAGCCAAGAAATAATTAGGTCTTTATGATTTTAAACGTTTATAAATGTGAAGTAAGATCACACATTACCTTAAACATTTGTTGCATTTTAATCAAAGAGTACATGCTTGGCCTGTGCTAAAAAGTCTATATTCTAGAAAAATCATTATATGAGCCTGTGTTTTCCTCTGTTAGGGTGATAAAGCCCATTGTTCTTGGTTTCGTTCTGGAAATTGCATGATTTGGGAGAGACAAAGCAACACACTGGTAGCCAGAGATCAGTAAGCTGGTTCATGACTTGGTATGTAGCTGTAATTTCAATTACTGTAACTTTCCCTGACATGGATAATTCCTTTCCTTCAATGATTGCTCCAAAGAACAGACTCCTCCTCCAAACCACGACTCTCCCCTAGAAGTATGTCTACTTCCCTCTCCAGTGAGCTCTGACAACTTCTTCCTACTCCCCTAAAAAGCCAATGATCTCTCCCTCCATCAAAACTCACCACCATCTCAAACACCTTCATCAAAAAGCAGCCTTCAAGGGTATGATGGCCAGGCTAAAAATGTCACAAGATGTGCCAGACCATACCAGACAGCTAGCAGCTGTCAGGCTGCCATCAAGGCAGAAGACAAGAATCTGAAGAGGGAGAGCTCTTCAGAGCAACCTGGAAAGACAGGGTAGCAGGTGTAGATTTCACCCAAGGAAAGAAGAGAAATGGATATGGCACAGTGACTTGTGAGGGTTTTCCAGAAAAGAAAAGAGAGCAGAATCTGAAAAACAGGTATTTTTTAAATGAAAGTAGGCATTCACATAATAATTATTTATTGACTATCTGTGTAATGGCCCAGGTGCTGCACTCCATAATGAAAAATGAAAATAAATACTACTAATAATGATGTCACACCATTGTGCTGTATTTTGCAACTCATCGTCCAGCCACAAATTGTAGTCTGAAAATTGGGACAAAAAAGAAAAGAGATGAGTGGGAACCAGAATTGCTAGGAACTATGTTCCTAGTTCTGTGCTGGCATTTCAGGTCTGTTGTTTCAAGGAAATCACTCTCTGAGGTCAATTCAAATACCATCTCAATTTGGATTTGAAGGGGAAAAAAAAGACCAATCAAGAAGAAGAGAGAATCAGGGCCAATTGCTACAGAAGGTGAGTCCATCACTCACCTTCAGAGCATCTCCCTCCCAGAGGAGAGCTGTCATTACCAGTTGGCACCTGGAGTGCTTGTTCCAGCCCTAAGGTATTCTTTCCTATAATCACCAATTAGCACCTGTCAGAGTCATTTTCCTGGGCAGCTGATAAGGATGGAGATTCCAGCAGGTTGGAGACTTCATGAAAGCCCTCCAGTTAATAACAGTGACATTCAGAGCAGAACTAATAGCTCACACTTGGAATGGATTCCCTCTTTCATATGACCAGATTCTCCCAGGACCTGTACAGTTTGATTTTTCTGTGCTCAACCACTTTAACAAGCTATTGTTAGCCAGTAATAACTTTTGGAGCCCCCCTGGCCAGAGAGCAGAGCAGTTCATCACTGAACAATCCAGCTGATTTATTTTATTATTAGGGGAATTTGTAAAAGGACGATTCATTTTCCCCTTGCTCGTAGGTGATTCTGAGTCTGCCGTCCTTTTCAACGTGGCTGTGCTGACTTCCTTAGCTTCAGTAGTTACACCGTGAAATGTACCATCTAGGATCTAGGTGGAAGAAAGAGTAGCCAGAGTGTGGGCTATGCTAAGACAAGATCCTTGGCCTCCTACCTTTGAATTAGAGCATGATTATGTTGTGACGTCCCCCTGACCCAGGCCACACTGCTGCCTTCCTCTCCACCCACATGAACTGCAGTACCTGTAAGATAATATGACACTCCTTGCCCTCTTGTGAATCTCTTCTATGTAACTACATTCTTTGGTGTCAAAGGGCTCTGTTGACCTAACAGCATAAAACCCAATGCAGAGCTTGACCCTGAATAATCATCAAAGAGCTAGCATGCAATAATTTGCTTTTCCAATGCTTGCACCTGTTTTTCCAGTAGCAGTATCTTGATTCTCCTGGAAGGAATCAGGCTTTTCATCTTATTGGGGGTGTTCAAACTGTCTCCAGACATCAGAGTGCACATGAAAAACAGAAGTAGTCTCCACAGTCCACAGTGATCAGTAATTCTGGGCACATTACTCAGTTCTTGCACAAGGAGAGCCATAGGTAAGGACTTTTCTGCAGTTAGTATGAAAGAAACTCTCTGTCCATAGAGACTTCTCACATGGCAAGGTATAAGGATGAACTATGGATGAGCATATGAGTGACTAACCAAGATAAGAGATGAAGAAAACAATTTTTGAAGAGGAGAAATGTCTTGTTTCTGTCCCTGTAGCCACCCCTTTCTGAGGTGCTACCCTTCAACTATCAGTCCATTCATCACTTGTCCCATTATACATTGTTCGCTTTTCATTGCTCCTTTCTAGAACTCTGTGGCATAAAAAGTAACCCTGTTTTATTTTCAAAATATCCTAATTAACTAGCCAATGTAGAAAAAGAGGCTTATACTTGTTATTGTTTCCTTGAAACAATCAGTAGACTGATCAGTTAGTGCTCTAAGTCTGCAAGTTACTACCTTGATTAGATGAAGACAAACACCTGCCATTTGACTTACACTGCAAGCAGTCTTCCAAGAGCAAAGCACCCTGGGCGCATGTCTTCTGGTTTTGTTTCTAGTTGCTCACTGTCTGGCCTCTCACAAAGTTGTCCTGCTTGGCAATTTATTGTTCATCTATTCCACACAGCATTCTGTACTTCGGAAAGTATTTATAGTCTATGGTCCATCAGTTCTGTCTGGTTTCTGACTCTTCTAAAACATTCATCTCCTGCCCAGGCAACTCCTCTGGTACCATGAGGCACATCTAAAACATAGACTGACTTTTTCCTACCCCAGGATCCCTTTTCAGACCTTCCTCCAGGTGTCCCTGTGCAAACATTTTCTCCTGTCCCAAGTCATGAGTCAGTGCTACTGTGACAAGGTCCAGCCAAGTGGTTAAGAACAGCTGCCTGACGTGGCTGTGGGGAGGAAGGAACCCTTCTACACTGTTGGTGGGATTGCAGACTTGTGCAACCATTGTGGAGATCCGTGTGGAGATTTCTCGGAAAACTAGGACTACGGGTCCCATTTGACCCTGCTATACCCCTGCTAGGAATATACCCAAAAGAATTTAAAAACTCACATTGGAAAGACAGATGTACACCCTTGTTCATAGCAGCTCAGTTCGT
>PVIC010010257.1:0-43783 GCA_004025085.1 Thryonomys swinderianus | reverse complement strand
GGTGCATCCTTGCGAGCGGCCTGGGCCAGTGCATCTTTGCGAACTGTCTGGGCTGGTTCATCTTTGCGAGCAGCCTGGGTTGGTGCATCTTTGCGAGCAGCCTGGGCTGGTGCATCTTTGCGAACTGTCTGGTCTGGTTCATCTTTGCGAGTGGCCTGGGCTGGTGCATCTTTGTGAGTGGCCTGGGCTGGTGCATCTTTGCTAACTACCTGGATCAGTTCATCCTTGTGAGCTGCCTGGGTTGGTGCATCTTTGCGAGCGACCTGGGCTGGTGCATCTTTACAAACTGCCTGGGCTGTTGCGACTGGGGCGGCTCCAGAGAAGACATCTTTGCAAAATGGCTGGGTTGGTATGGCTGGTACACCTCCAAAGCAGACATCTGTGCGAACAGTTTGGGTCGGTGCATCTTTGCGAATGGCCTGGGCTGGTGCTTCTCTGTAAACGGCCTGGGCTGGTGCGTCTCTGTAAATGGCCTGGGCTGGTGCATCTCTGTAAACGGCCTGGGCCGGTGCGGCTGGGGCAGCTCCGGAGCAGACATCTTTGCGAACTGCATGGGTCAAGCTGCTGGCAGTCAGCACAGGGACCTGGTCCTCAGGACTTGCGCTGACGGTGACCCACTCAGGACGGATCTGTGAAGATACCACAGAGCCGAGTGAGAGCCCTGCGGCTGGGTGGGAAAGAAGAGGAGGAGCCCCAGCACCAGGACCAGGACTATATGTGACGGTGACAAAGCCCTTGGGAAAATTCCACATAAAAACTACTGATCATAACTTGTCAGAAAAAGGGCAGACTTACAGTTTCTGAAGGTCTCCATAATTTTCTCTGCAAAATTAGAACTGCCTCAGTGAGAACATTCCACTTGCCTACAGCTCCCCTTTCGGACCCCCGATGGCCACTGCTGGCTGACAGGCCCTCGGCGTCCTGTGCGCTCTAGAGTTGCGGCCACCCTAAGCCCGAGAGACGTCTGACAGTGCCAGCCACGTGCCCTTCCTCACAATGTGTCTGCCAGGCTCCTGCCAGCCACTGAGGGCTCCTTGCATTTCTCGCCTCTGTCCGTGCCCTAAGCGTGGGAGCCCCCTGGTGTCGCCGGGGAGGCCTGTGTGTGCCCCGCACGGGCCCCTCTCCACGGCCACTCCTCACGTTCCCAAGCCTCCGGGTTGGCGCTCCCTGCTGAAGAGAACCCACATTTCCGTTTCTAGTGCAGCTTCCTCTCCTGCACGTCCTGCCCAGGGGGAACTGGCGCAGTCTTCCTGGCCAGCCTGGGCTCCGCACGGCATGCCGTGTCCTGCTCACGGCGGTGGCGGCCCCGGGCCCACTTGCTCCTCTGCAGCACGCCCTGCCTGTGCCCTCTGTGGCTCGGGTGCCACGCAGCTCAGGGTGCAGGCCAGTGCCTGGCCTCAGAAACTGCTGCCCCCATCACCGCTCCGCGCTGCCACCAGCTCATCGGCACAGCAGTTTGGCTTCCCTGTGAGCCACGGAGTCCGCAGCCTAACTGGCTCACTGACCCAGGCTCCCGGCCACTGGCTGCAGGCAGCTCTGCAGCCCTTGTGGTCAAAATGAACGTATTTTAGAGCCAAGAACACAGAGGGGCCCCTCCCTTCCTAGCTGCTTCCTCCACCCAGAACACTGCCCCCCAAACGGGACTGTCCCACCGCTTTGCTCGACTGCTCTTTCGTGGGCTTGCTGACACTCCCGACCAGACTCTTACGCAGACGGGGTGGGTGTTAAATCTGTGGGCGAAGTCCACCTCCAGCTAAGTAAAATAATGCTTTTGAGACCTGGACTTTTCCTCTCCTTTGAACTAAGATATACGGTTTTATTCACAATTAAAGATCACGTATCATTTACAGCTTTTCTCAGTTCTTATAGCAGGTATGCAGAGAAAAAGCTTTGGATCTCAATAGGTTATTTTGCTATTAGCTTGTTGTTTTAGCTCTGTCATTTTATAAATAGTCAAAAGAATTTTCATATCTATAATCCTGTGACTTCTTGGTGTGCCTGAGTAGCGTGACCCCAAAAATCATGTACTTCGTGTCTGGTTCTTGCCGTTGTGTTCAGTGGTGACCAGGGCTAGACCCCGGCTGGTGCAGGCAGAGACAGCCCGCGGGCCCGCGTGGACGGGGCGCAGTGCGGGTTCCCACAGGGCCCCCACCCCGTCTGCGTAAGAGTCTGGTCGGGAGTGTCAGTCCAATGGACTGAGACCCAGTGGCCTTGGAGAGGCCAAGGGAGGGCCGGGCAGGCTTTGGAGTGAGCACGAGGCCGGAGAGGACAGTGCTCCAGTGGGAACAGTCCAGGCCACGTCTGGCGACAGCAGAAGACCACAAAAGAGGCACTGGGTACAGTATCACCTCTGGCCTTAGGGATACACCCAACAGACTAAAATACCAGAAGTCAATGCTTTAATAACCTCTGAATTCCTCAGTCTGATCTTATTTGGCCCTAACTCATCTCAGTTTAGTATTTATAGCACCTCTATGGGTCCAAATCTTTTTTTTTTTTTTTTTTTTTTTGTGGTACTGGGGATTGAACTCGGGCCCTTGTGCATCCAAGGTTGGTGTGGTACCATTTGAACTAAATCCTCAGCCATGTGCGTCCAAATCTTAGAAGTATCCAAGAACTCAACAGCGACACTAAGTCAGCAACACTGTAAGTTCCACAAAATAAAACTAATTGTATTTGTTGCTGTGTTGTGAACTTTAAAATAGAAAGACACGGTCTGGCAGTCACAACTAAACAGCAGTAACCAGTGGCATGCTGCATCAACAAAGACCCCAGGAAAAGTGGTGTCGATTCTGCCACTTGATGAGAAATCAGATCTGCATTTTAGGGTTCTGGTCTCGTGTCCCCAGGGATCTAGGAGAGTAGAGAATCCCAGCTGGGGCTAGCAGAGGGGCCTGCTCGGTCCCAGGCCCTGCTGCGCCTGTCTCTGCCTCATGCCGGAGGTGGCTCCCCACGGCGCCCGCACACCCACAGGGGCCGGCGGAGCGGCAGACAGAGCCCGGTGCTCAGAAGCCTGAGGGGCAGCAGGCAGTGCGTCACGGAGGCACTAAGGCCACCACCAGGAGCCCACTGCACCCCAAATGCCCCGGCCACTTCACAAACCCTTGGTCAATATGCTTCTCAGGGGAAACGGCGACGGACTTACTATTTTCGTGGGAGGAAGTGGAAACTCGGCAATCTGCACTTGAGGAAGCTCTCGGAGCCGAGCCCCGGTCTTAATTTCCCTAATTTGGTCATCAAACTGAGACTGTGGGCGGAAGAGAAAATGTGAAGTTACTCTAACATTTCATGGGAAAATCGTAATTTTTCAGCTAATTCTTTTTCTTACTATTCATTATAAATGGTCAAGAATTTTCTAAGAAACACTACGAAGAAAAGAATGATTTCTTACAAAGGTTCAAAATAAGACCTAATTAGTTGGAATATTCTAAAGCTTTATCAGATACAACTTCTCTAGTCCTCCTGTTCAGAGGCAGAGTTTAAGATAACTGGCTCTTTAAAGTGGTGCTGGGACGGTACCCCGGTCACTTACAGCTCAGCCCAAGGTTGCTACTTACTTCAGAAAATGTCATTAATTTCAGGAAAAATTCCCAATAATTTCAACAAAAATTATGACATTAGTTTTCTGAGAACTACTCTTAAGATTCTGACAGAATCATGATACAGTTTATAGCTCACCTCTGCGTGTGCAATTTCTTCTGCAACATTAGAAATAAACGTCTCCCACGAACGTATACAAGACGCCTTGTTGGGGTATATCGTGGGGTCACTGAAAAGGCGCACAAACACAAAATCACTTAATATTAACCGCAGAAATTAGGAATCAAAATCATTTGAATGTGATCGAACACTTTTAAATATGAGTGAAAGTCACATTTGACACATACACACACAATTATTATTTTGAAAGAGCTATGTATTTTAGCCTGAGACTGTGGCACAGGCCTTAACCCCGGCACTCAGGGAGCCTCAGGCAGGTGATTAGAAATCAAACCCTGGCCGGGCACTCGGCAACCTTGTCTCAAAAAAACACATAAGGATGGGATCCAGCTCAGCGGGAAGGCCTTGGGTTCAGGCCCCAGAACCTATAGCATGGGGCGGGGGAGGTCTTCCTGGATCTTGCCAACCTGCTACTAAGAGACACTGCAGAAAAATCTTAATTATTGGCACAATAACAACAAGGCCTAAAATGGTGGACAGAATTTTGATTTTAATTTCTCATGAATTTTAATTTCTTTCCTCAAACTTGAGAATTTCATCACTGTTCATTTGACATCCTCACTTTTTTTTTTTTTGAGACAGGGTCTCGCTTCGTAGTTCAGGCTGGTCCTGAGTTCACTATGTAGTCCAGGTAAGCCTTGAACTCAGCAATCCTCCTGCCTCTGCCTCCCGAGTGTTGGGATGACAGGCGTGAGCCACCACGTCCAGCATTGTGGTATGTGGTATTGATGGCGGGTGGGCGTGAGTCTCCAAGCCCAGCATTGTATGTGGTTACCGGGGATTGAACTCAGGACCTTGCGCTTGCGAGGCAGGTGCTGGAACCACTGAGCTAACCCTCCGGTCCCTTGTTTATTTTTTTTTTTGAGACAGGGTCTCGCTTTGTAGTTCAGGCTGGTCCCGAACTCACTATATACCCTAGACAAGCCTTGAACTCATAGCAATCTTCCTGCCTCTGGCTCCCAAATGCTGGGATTACAGGCATGAGTCACCACGCCTGGCACTGTGGTATGTGGTACCAGGGATCAAATTCAGAAACTTGAGCCTGCCAGTAAAATGATCCTTGTATTTAACAAAAAAGTTGTTTTCAAGTGTGTATCTATCCCTGCTTCCTAAACACCATTTGGGAAGAAGCCCTGGGGTGGGGGGGACCCTACCAGTATATGAGGTTCACAAGGTAGGCTTCAGCTTTTAAGGCCACCGTCTGTAGCTTGTATATTTCTCCCTCCTTCCAGCACTCCAGCACAGACACCTGCCAACAGATCAGACGATGTTTAAGTCCTTCTCAAAGGAAACTGGAAAGTATTTTAAGGGTTCAAACAGAAACAGTCCGAACCACCTTCCAGTCGACAAGGTCACCCGAGTCTGATGTTCTAACTTCCTCCAGGGGAAACAAACTACAATGTTAGGATTGGAAAGCAGGGTGATACAATCACACTGAAGTCACACCTCGGAACCCTTCTCGGGCAGGACTGCACTCGCCGCCCCCCGCCCCTGCCACCGCCTCCCACGCAAGCCCGGGCAGGCGAACGCGCGGGGAGAAGCCTCTGCCACCGCTGAGGGCGCGTTCAGACCCCGTCTCCCCACGAGCCGAGTGGCCGCGCCTGTATCGCAGGAAATGGATAATAATAGCCTTGCTTTAGCACACTCCCGCGGCCCAAACCTGACCGGTTCGGATCCCAGCCCAATTTAATGTCGAATCCCAGGGCCCGCAACCTGCAGCGTGCTCTGGGCAAACCTGCCCGGCAGGTGGCAGTCAGGGCTCACGACAAGGTCAGGGGTCCAGGTGTGAATTGGTGGCACTCCTTCCTGCGCTTAGGAGGAGCTGCTTGGCTGGATCCCAGGGAAAAGCCTAATGTTTGCAGACTGGATAACTTAACTTTTATTTTCCCTCAGCAATTATGGACACACATAGTAATAAATAGCACGTGTTTCCTCAGCCAGGAATAAAGGCAGGCAACCTTATTTTAGAGATAAAGGAAAAGCCACCCATTTTCACGTTTGTCTCATTACTTTCTCAGTGGTCCACAAACACTGGTATATATTTTTCTAGGGGAAGAGCAGAGTATGTATTGAACAAGTGGGTTATTTTCATTGGCTTCTCAAGGATTGGCTAATGTTTTAGGTTGACTACTTCGGGGCATACACTTGATCAAGATAGAGCCATTTAAAATATATAGTATGGGTGGGTAGGGATGTGGGTAAAAATGAGAATTAACTTGTGTCACTTTCTGGTACAGATTCCCCAATGTCGTCTGTGATTGTGAGATGTAAAATGTACCAGTAAATATCTGAAAAAAATAAAATGTATAGTATGAAAAATAACTGAACTATACTCTTAAGGAGAGCAGATCACAAAATATGGTGTACTGGAGTGCCTCTGTGTAACGACGCGAGGTGTAGGCAAGAAAAAGGCGCAGATTCTAGGATGGTGGGACATCCCGGAGGCCCGCCCCTTCCGAGAGCATTGCTGTCCTCCCATGTGATTCAAGAGACAGAAGCAAACAGCCTCCTGCCATCGGATCTACCAGCGGCCAAGTGTCCCGGTCTCACCTCTGCAATCAAAGCCCTTTCGTGAGTCTCTTCATACTGTTCCTTCCCTCTCCTTATAGATTCTTCCAATTTCGTTATCTCATCGAGCAATGTGTCCCTGCAAATGTTAAAGGAAAAAAATGACTTGAAAAGCCAGCCAGTGAGTGTAGAAAGGCTTCAGGCCAGGTCAGCTTTGCGATCCTGCCGGGGCATCATCGATTCTAGACTGACTTCCTGGTTAGTGGGTCACGTGATACACACTACCTATGGGCGCTCCCTGCGCTCTACAGATGGCCCAAGGGAAATACGGACTCAATGGGGAGTGCTTGTTGGGGTGCTGAGAATGGGTGAGGGGCCCATACCAGATCAAAGATTTATGAGGGTAGGGGCAGTGCCGTCTGGCTATTTTGATCAAATTTATAAACTAATCCTAATCTTTTGAGCCAGAAATTATGTTTTTCCCCCTCCGGTACCAGGGATGGAGCTCACAATACTGTACTTGCAAGGCAGGCGTGGTGCCGCTGAGGATTCCTGGCCCCTTGAGCCAGAAATTCTATACTGACACATATTACCAGGAAATGCTCCAATGAAAAAAGTGATCTGTGCAAAGCTGTTCATGGTCATTATCATACAGATACTTTTTTGTTTTTGAAGACACGGTCTCACTATACAGCCCAAGCTGGTCTCGAACTCATTATGTAGCCCTGACTGACCATCCTCTCCTGGCTCGGCCTCCCGAGTGCTGGGGTTGCAGGTGTGCACCCCACACCCAGCTCATGGCCATGCTTTTTAAAACAGATAAAAATGGAAATGAAAAAAAAATGTCCAATAAAGGAGAAAAGAAAGCAAGCAAGCCATGGACCAGGAAGGGAATGGTGAGTGTGGGTGGACCAATCGGAAAGGAGAAACGCAGAACGCAACTGCTTACTATTGGTGCGCTGGTATGTGAGAATAGGTCGTGTCCATTGATAAAGATGAAAAGGAAACCCTTTACAGGTCCTTGATAGAAGTTCTCAGTGAAACAATAATGACTGAGCAACCAGCATAGCAAAGTGCCATCCCATAGCTGTGACTAATACTTGGATCGCATCAAAGCTTCTGGCTTTGGGGGGCAGTGCTAGGTAGGAAGCCCGGGCTGCCCCCTACACTTTGGCAGCGAAGAGTTTTTGCCCCTGAGCTACACGCCTCGTGGCCCCAGAGAAAGCTTTTCTAATACAGTGTTAGTTTCAAGTTAATTCAGGAAAATAAAAGAAACAATTGACAACAATAAGTGCAGGATGTTTTATATTGACAATGGGAAATAAAAGCAGAAACATGGTAAAATTAAGATGATTAAATATATTTATTAGTTTAAAATAGAATAAAAAGACATTAAAATGGAATAAAACAGACATTAAAATGGAACAAAAAATAGACAATTATTTAAAAGAAACAAGCCACAAATATTTAAAAGTCTAGTGAGCTTATCTCTGGTTGTAACAGGGTGAAATGTTAAAATAAATTCAAGCTTCATTTGCCTGATTTCACCGGACTGTTCCTGATGTACTTCCTGTTTCTTCATTCCACGTTTTTTCTGGGTAGCTCTATAGAAATAGCAAATTTTAATTAATATCAGAATTGTTTCAACATGACTCTACATAGTGAATTGCACCCACATCTATACAACCAATTCTCAAATGTTTCACATTTCTACATTTTGTTTCCTTTCTAAACAGGCAAAAGACTGGAGGCCATTTTCCTTGTATCCCCAGAGGCAGGGCCAGGCTTTCTTCACAGAGTCTGGTACCGCGGGCCACCCGCCCCGGGGAGGGCACCTCCCACACCTTCACCTGGCCGAGGGCCCCGCCCAGTGCCAGGCCCAGCAGTGCAAGCAGCTGTCTCACTGCCCCCACTCTTCCCGGAGGTGAAATCAAACACGTGGCGCACATCCTTCCTCCCCGTCAGCCCGGGCGGGTGAGCCCTTGGGTCCAGTCACCCTCACGCACCTGTGCCATCGCTGCCGCCTCCTGAACCGGATGTGGGCCTTTCACCCCCCTCCCCAAGCCCTCCCTACTGTCACGGGAGCTCCGGCGCCTTGCACGGCCGCCTGCGGCTGGCACCACCGCCCCGATCCTGAGCCCTCGTCCTTCCAACGGGCAAGTGAGATCGAAGGCGTACGAACTCCCGGGACATGACTCCCCACCCTGTGCTTCCCTATGAAAGGGATCCAAAAAAGCTCTTGAGGTTTTAGTTGGAAAAAAAGTAACAGAAAGCTATTCCACGGGAGAAATACCCAATTTTTATGCTATTATAGAAAAATGTTTCATTACAGCCTAATTTTGTCTAGTTATCTCTGAATTGTTTCTAATTTTATCTGTCTGAAGTGAACACAAAAATAGAAGAAATAAAATAATATTTCCACTCTTCTTTCTTGGTACAGGGATGGAACTCATGAGCCTGCATATATCCTCAGGCCTTCTTGTATTTTTCATTTTGAGACAGGGTCTCACTAAGTTGTGAAGTTGCCCAGGCTGGGCTCAAACTTGGGATCCCCCTGTTTCAGCCTCTCAAGGTATAGGGGTCAATGGCAGTGTCATCACATCCGGTGAGGCAGGCGCCGGAACCACTGAGCTAAATCTCCGGCCTTCCAGTCCCATACTTTTAAATAACATAATTAAGACATCTACAGATATTTCAGAGCTTTACAGATATTACTTTTTTTTTTTTTTTTTGAGACAGGGTCTTGCTCTGTAGTTCAGGCGGGCCCTGAACTCACTATATAGCCCAGGAAAGCCTCAAACTCAGCAATCCTCCTGCCTCTGCTTCCTGAGTGCTGGGACTACAGACGTGAGTCACCATGCCCAGTGACATTACTCTTTTCATAAATGTATTCTACTAATAAAACTACCTTATCCATAATCAAAATGGTGTGAAAAACCTGGGTGTGGTAGCATGTGCGTCTACCTCCAGCTACATGGGAGGCTGAGGCAGAAGGATCAGAAGTCCCAGTTCACGGGGTATTGGGATTCCAGGCCACGCCTGCCCGTCCTTTTCTTCTTCATGCTATTCAATCTGTCTTTTTTCTCCCCAGTACCAGGGATTGAAATTAGGACCTTGCGCTTGCCAGGTAGGCACAATGCCACTGAGCAAAATCCCTGGTCCTTTGCTGCTGAATCCAAACAAGCCTGAGATTTGCTTTAGCAAGAGCAGGTGGCAAGGCTGCACCCTTGGGAGTCCTTAATCGTCACTAGTCTGGCTACCATGTCAGGTCACTCCGAAGGGTCACGGAGGGGAAAGACGCAGAGGCTGCAAGGAACGAGAGACCTGGAAACTAAGGTGAGGAAAGGCTGAGAGATGGCAGGCTCAGGGTGGAGGGACAGCTGCCTGGGGCGGCAGAAGAACCACCTGGCAGAGCCCAGCCTCGAAGCCGGGGGGGCTTCACTTCAGCCCTGGGGTGCACAGGCGGACACCCAGGGAAGGGGGGTCACAACGCCGTCTGGAGAGGAAGGGTCAGAAGCGACAATTATGCCCACAGCTGTGCCGATTAGCCGCCCCTTTATTTATCAGATCAAATTTTAATAATTTAAAGATTTAGGATCAAAGTATAAATAAAATACCTTGTAACTGTACAACCCCCTCTTTTACCAAGAAAAAGAAGGTAAATGGCTATGTTCACAGTGGTGTTCAAATTAAGAGAGAAACCAGCCCTTTCCTGCCCCAGGCCTGCGGGCAGAGTCATTTATCTGTGATGTGATTTATTTGGAAACATGCGAGGTTTAGAAATAGTCTTCGGTGATACTCAAAGGATGCTTTTAAAAATGACATTAAAAACTATGTAAGAGATTTATTCATTTTTACTTGGAATGAACTAAAAAATATGAAAAGAACCATAAAAGCCCAAAATATTAAAAATTACCATTCACTTGTCACTTACGTTTTATTGGTACTCAAAATCTTCTTGATTTTCTTCTTTAATGCTTTTAGTCTTTCTTGCCTTTCCTTTTTCTCTTCTTCCCATTTAAAATATAGTCTGTCCAGATCGAGCATGAGCAAATCTAATTCCCTCTCTGAGATCTACAACAAAAAAAATTTCAGAAAGCACTTGAATATATGCAAGATGTATTAAAAAAACAAAAACAAAAACACCCAAGAGACCAGAATGGCGATAGTGTCTCTGCTTTCACTGGGACTCGTGAGGAGCGACACCGCGAGCCGGCGCCCGTGGCGCAGCGGTCCTGCCTAGACACAGCTCAGCCACATGCGAAGCACCAAGCGCACCTGGCTGCAGGAAGCCACTCGCAGAGCCGCTGCAGCGCGCCCGCGCCATGGCCACTGCCCCGCACCGCACGCCGCCCGAGTCCAGTGGAGCCTGCGCGGGTTTCGGTCAGCAAGTCCTACAGATTTTGTTTGCTTTTCAAAATACAAATGCGACTCCTCTGGATGCTCGTTAAATGCATCCAGGCTCAGTGCCGAGCAGCGACACAGAAGCGACTCCTCGGCGGCCTCGGGAGGGCTCACTGCCACCCGCTCCCCGGTCCCTTCCGTCAGCTGCTTTCCGAATTCCCCAACTTACAAGTACTCTACAAGTTTTAGGTCTTTTGTGAAGCATCATCCAGTCAGTGGTAGTCAAGGGTCTGTGTAGGCCACATGCTTATTGGAAACACCAGCCGTCACTGATCAGGAAAATGTTCTCAGCTATCCGTATTTGTAATCACTAATTTAATCAGAACACTGTTTACAAGGAACGACTAACAGCAACACGTTAAGAAGTCTCCAGTCTGAGATCCCGCGATCACCAGCGGCCGCTCAATGAAACCCTCACTCCTGTCTGCTCCTGGGCATTCATGTCCAACGTCTGTGTCACGCCTGGGCCTCACTGAGCGGAGTGGGACTGTTTTGGGCTGCATGTAAAATACAATATATATCAGTAATTAAACGTCCTTTTTTATATTTTAACTTATTAAGTTATTCTATGAAATAAAACAAGCCCAAATTTAGTACTTAAGTAAGAAAACTTAAACGCCTAGTAATAGTCCGAGCCGTTTCTGCAGCGCACAGAGGCGGAGACACTAGCGCCCGTCACAGCCACGTCTGCCTCGCCAAGTGCCAAGTGCACACACCTGGTGCAGAAGCTTCGCTCCGACTGTGTGGCGGGCACAGGAGCCGGAGGCAGCGGTGCACCGAGTGCCCTACACAGCGTTCCTGTCACCCAGGGTCCGAGCTCCAGCGTCACACCATCAAGTCATGGAAGAAAATCACTGCTATTCAATGATATGAAAACTCCACAATCCCGTGGAGCTGCATTCCCATCCGGGGCTGTGTCGGCCTGCGGGCTGGACACGCCTGCTCTGGGGAAAGCCCCAACTTTCCCCTCCTGTCGAGTCTCCCGGAGCTTTGCTTCCTTCTTTGGTTCAAACACGCCTAGGTTATGGGGGACGAGGCTTCAGCTACAAAACACAAGAGACAGAGCACCCGAAGCCAACCTGCCGGGCCTCCAATCAAAAGCCGGATCAACGTAGGCCGCTTCTCCTCCATTAGCCTTAGACACCAAGACTGACCGTGCCAGGGAGGCAGAGCTGCTAACCAGACGTGCCCCCTCCAGCGCCCTAGCCTCACCGCAGGGCCGGGTGCCCGGGGCAGCACAAGGCGGCGGCCGGTCGGCATGGCTCAGGGATGCCTGGCCTGGAAAGGGGTCGCGCCTGCACTCTCCCTGCGAAAGCCTCGCTGGTCCTCAAGGTGCCAAGTCATGACTGGGACCAAGGTGACTCCCAGGCCTACTCTGGTTACAGATCTGGCATTGCGCCCGGCTGCTCAGGGCCAGGCCAAGGTCCACCTGCTGGTCTTGCTCCTGGCAGCCGCACCAACCGCACCTCTCGCCTGTCCCGCTGCCGCTCAGGCCCATGATCTCACCTCGGAACGGGCTCTTGGCTGGCAAAGAGGCACAACCCAAGGTCATGCTGGGGCGTGAGAACCTACTCGGCAGCAAGGTCCTCAGGGAGGTCAGGTAACAAAAGGTAAAAAGTTACAAACACAGGGGTGTGCCCGGCACGGCTCAGGTGGTGAAAATACTGCATGAGTTCATTTGCTGTTTATACCGAACACCCTTTAATGACAGAGCTGCAGGGGAGTAATAAGGAAACGACCACAGCGAAGTCCCATCTGTTTTTGTGTGGACAGAAACCAAGAGATTCAGGTCGGCCGTCTATCCTGATCGGAAACGGTGCACATCTCGCCAGAGAAGACTAAAGACGTGTCAAGCCATTCTCTGAGGGACTGAAGGGCTGAACCGGTGAAATCTGAACTGACTGTAGCACTGTGCAGCCACAAAGTGTGATTTAAAAAAAACAAAAACCTATATAACTTTAAATTACAAAAAATTTATTATAGGGCTGGGGGTGTAACTTAGCAGTGTGGTACCCACCTGACAAGTACAAAGCCTTGAGTTCGAGTCCTGGTACCAACAAAAATTATTACAGTAAAAAATACATTGCTTTCATCTCCCTCGGAACCCTCCTCCTTGCTTTGAATGCCCTCGTCCCACTGCCCTGGCACCTCCTGAAGCAGCTCTGGCGTCCTCTTTCGTGAGTGCCTTCACGGCCACCTCAAAGTCCTGACTTGATTCAAGATGCTAACCCTTAGGGTGGGGGCTACATCTAGCTCCACTTCCAGAGCCAATTTCCCGAACCTTCAGCATTCAGTGAGCTGCCCATTTTGATTTCGTGTTGCTTTTTACCTGAATGACTTTTTCTTTCTTCTCTTATTGGAGGAGGGGAGCAAAACCGTGTTTGAAAATTGTACTCCTGTGTGTACATTAACAAACCTAAGTGTCATTATCCTGCTTCGGCTTTACAGTGACTGTGAAGCATTCAATGTAAGTATACAGTTACTTTGCCATTTTCTAAGGAAAATTCTTAACCCTTCCAGGCCCTTTCCTTTGGCAAAGAGCCAGCAACTGCACTGTGTGACTCTGGCCACGAAGGTGCATGAGGACGCACGGGCTGCCTTTCTGCCCAACGGCCGTCACTGGGGCAGTCACACATCTGGGGTCACACCTAGACAGCCCCAAAAGAAGACGGGCGGGAACAGCAGGGTGAGGGGTGCTCGAGGGGGAAGAGTGCCACTGTGTCTTTCACTGTCCTACGTTCTGACATCTAAACATTCATCACATACCCACTCCCTGCCCGGCACGCACAGAGCCATGCAGTGGCAGGAGTCCAGGCCAGGGAGCAGGGTCGGAGCCGCCCCTCCCGCCAGGCTGCTCTGTCCCGCGGGCTTCTGACCGACCTGCTCAGAAAGCTGGAAAAGTCTCTGCTGGAAAGAAGCCTCCACTCACCCAACACCCGGCTTTGGCCAGCAGGGCCCACTCTGCTGTGCCCCTCGCAGCTGGCCACAGCCACTGCCCCGAGGACTGACCACAACAGGGCTTCCCCGGAGCAGTCAGAGTCTACGCCAACACTCTGCTTTGCTAAACCCTCCTTGTCTTCCTGAGAGATACGTAGCAATGCCAAGTGGTCACAGAGGTTTACTGGGCGAGCAGGGCACTGCCCTAACAGGACACTTTCACTGTGATAGTTTCTATGGTCTGTGGCTCCTGGCAATGCTTGACGATCTTCCTGCCTCAGCCTCCTGAGTGCTAGGATTACAGGTGTGCACATCACGCCTGGTACAAATGAGTTTCTTAAGGTCCTATGAAGCTCATGTTTTATTAATATGTCATTCCAGCATTGATCCAGATTTGTCAAACAAATTCTTCCTTTCTTACATACATCTATATATATTTATTTGCTACCTTTTTAAACAGAAAAGAGTAGTTTTTCTTTTCTTTTCTTTTCTTTTTTTGAGACAGGGTCTCGCTTTGAAATTCAGACTGGACCTGAACTCACTAGGTATCCCAGCAAGCCTCAAACTCACAGCAATTCTGCCTCTGCCTCCCAGGTGCTGGCATTACAGGCGTGAGCCACCACCAGCACTATTGTGTTTCTTTTT
The DNA here is from genome assembly GCA_004025085.1 of Thryonomys swinderianus. Taxonomy (NCBI): domain Eukaryota; kingdom Metazoa; phylum Chordata; class Mammalia; order Rodentia; family Thryonomyidae; genus Thryonomys; species Thryonomys swinderianus. The sequence goes on along the minus strand of PVIC010010257.1, from coordinate 29,569 downwards.
TAAAAGCTACTCCTGGGCCAGGGATTCATCTCAGTGGTTCCACTGTCTGCCTGGCAAGTGCAAGGTCCTGAGTTCAATCCTTAGTAACACATATCACAGTGCCAGGCATGGCAGCTCATGCCTGTAATTCTAGCACTCAGGGGGCAGAGGCAGGAGGATTTCTGTGAGTTTGAGGCCAACCTGGGATACCCAGTGAGTACTAGGACTACTCCATTGGTCAAGCTTAAGTCACAAAAGTCAAGATCAATAGATTCGAAGCAGATGCTCTGTGTGACAATTCTAATACACCGAAGGCTGCAGGAATTAATTACCTTTGTATTGTCTTAGGAATTAGAGAAGATGTGGTAGCACCAGAAGCAGTTGCAGTGGTGGTAACAGAGCCCTCAGGATGCACCAGGCAGGGCTGTGTCCTGGGGACTGCACCCAGGCCCTTGACACTCAGCTACGTCTCCACCCATTTTTAATTTCCACCTCCCGAATCAGGTCTCAGAGTTGCCCAGGTTGGGCTTCAAGCCGTGGTTCCCCTGCCTCGGGCTTCCAGCACACTGGGGTCACAGACGTAACACCACCGAGACCAGAGCTCCTAGGGCAGAAGCCGCCGTGTCTGAGCCTCACAGTCAGAGCGTCCGCTGAGACGGGAACCGAACTCGGCACTCAGTCACCAGAAAAAGAGTTTTAGTGAACCAGGCAAACTAAATTATAAATAAGTCAGGACTCCGACTTAGGGTCCTTTTCTCAAAAGCAGTTTGGAGAAACACCATCACCTGCACACGTTTTACAGGGATCTGAAAAAGGCTGTTCTGCGCAAGGACCCTTGGTCCAGCTGACAGGGCGGCTCCAGCTCACCGAGGTGCACAGTGCCCGGGTCTCCCGCTTGGGCCGCGGGCAGCGCAGGAGCCCCCAGTGGCCTTACCTTGGTCTCCTCCAGGGTCTTTCTCAGCTTCTCGTGCATGCTCCGGGTTTCTTCTAAGGACCTGAGCTTTGTCTGCTCGTATCTTCCATACGCTTCCTGAAGCTGCCTTTGTAAGAAATAGTACTCTCTTTCCAACCGTGAAATATCCCCCTAGAAGGAAATTATAAAACTTCCCTTAGAAATCATTTAAAATGCCTGTTTATGAACTGTTTCTTAAACAGAAGAAAAGACAACTGAAGTTTTACAAGGGAAGCGTCCCAGCAATTCAGGAATTAAAACCCCTAAAACATGGCTCAGCAGAGCCAGCTCTATTTTAAAACACAATTATTCACAGTATTTAAATTTATCATGAAATTTTTCAATCTGTACTACAGACAGTTCTGAATATTTACTGGCTCAGTAGGATTCAGTGTTAGATCAAGCTTCGCTTGAGTGTTATTCTCTGCAACCACCATCAGGAAATATTAGGCTTCAAAAGTTGCTCATAGTATATTAGATTTTGGACATTAACAGAGCATATTATCTTGGACCCTACTTTCGAGCGTTTTACGCAGGTGCTCACTTCAGCAGCACACACACTAAATGCTTCACGCGGATAACTGAAGGTTATTTCAAAAAGACAAATGGTCACCTATGGATTGTTTTCTGTTATCTGTGTCTTGTACCAGCTTAAAAACAAAAACCCAGAAATCATACTGTGGTATAAAATGCTGGCAAATAATTTAACATTACTTATGTAGGGCTTCTGGAAGAATCCTCTCATGTAGCTAGGACTGCTGGAGCCACACACCTGTGTCTGGGGAAGGGGGACCTGGAGATTTCTCGCAGCTGCCGGGCACTGCCCTCCCATGACAGCCATGGTCCTATCTAATCTAGCCCTGGTCAACACCCTCACAGTGACCTCAGGGGGTCTCCAGAGTTGTCCTGAGAAGCTACTCCTCATTCCTGACCAAGGGGAATGGGAGATAATAAACATGAGCTATGTTTTTAAGCCAACAGATGCTGAGGTAACTTGTGAAGAATATACTGGGGTTGGGCCAGACATTTAGCTCAGTGGTTCTGCCACCTGTCTAGCAAGAGCAAGGTCCCTGGTTCCATCCCAGAAACCACATACAACAATAATGGGAGTGGTGACTCACGCCCACAGCAATCAGTACCACACACCACAATGGCAGGCGTGGTGGCTCACGTCTGTCATCCCAGCACTCGGGAGGCAGAGGCAGGAGGATTGCTGAGTTCGAGGCTTGCCTGGGCTACATAGTGAGCTCAGGGCCAGCCTGAACTACAAAGCGAGACCCTGTCTCAAAAAAAACACAACAAAACCCAAAGAATATACTGGGGTTGGAGGGGACCCATTGCTTTATCACAGTAGGTCATCCTAATACATGAACACCTCGCCATTTACGTCTTCTGTGCATCTTTAAGTAGCATTTTAAAGTTTTCTTTATACAGGTCTAAGTAGTTTATCACTCTGTTGCTTAAAAAAAATGACTCTTGTCTTTAATACACTTTCTAACAAGTTGTCATAGTATATGGAGAGATGGTTCTTTATATCCCATCGCCTTTATAGATCCTTTCCTTCTGGTGTGGATTCTCTGCTGATCATTTTGGATTTTCCAGGTTCTTAATTTTAATGCCTTTAAGTAACGATACCTCTTTCTTTTATTCTTTCTCACATCTAATTTTGTCAGTTAATACCTCCATTGATAGTGGTTTCAATTTAAACAGCATAATAGATTTTAGCTTAAGAGAGAAAGCTACTAACACTCTGAGAGACATTTTCAATTCTCATTTTACTACCAGTGCTGGTAAAAAGGAGACTTGAATTTTTCTAATTCATTTTTAGTAACTGTACAAATAATCCCCACACCAGGGATTGAACTCAGGACACAGTGCCACTGAACTAAATCCTTGGCCCTACAAATAATTTTTACACTAACAAAGTATATTATATAAGTAAATTTTCTAATTTACTCTATTGAATCATTCATAAAGTATTAAGGGTCTTTATAATATATATCTGTATCACCCATATAAGTTTGTTTTTAGTTAAAACATGAACAAATGGAAGCCATTATACTTTTAAATAGATATGCTAGAAAGACTTATTTTTTCCTTTGCCTCTTTTCCTTTAAACAATACAAAAAAGTTTTTATTCAGAAGTTTCTTCCATGATGACTTTATATGGAACTAGCTTGTTCCAAAATAGTTATTATCATCACCAAGGTGAGTTCCAACTTCCATCAAGGTGAGTTCATGCAAACTAAATGTCCATGCGGTTCCACACAGTGACTCACCTGTTCCTGCTCGAAAGGACGGTAGGGGTCTGTGTTGACTTCTCTGTGTACCAGGGCGCGAGCCGCCTAGGGGACAGGACACTCTAATTACCTCAGTCGCTCTAGTGAAATTAGTAACGTTTTAAAACATGTCTCCAATTTTTTCAAATCCAAGTACATTTCATGCTTTCTGTAAATATTTCTATTAGGAAACGTCATTAGAATTAGCTATAACTAAAATGACACTGGTTCTTTCCTTACTTCCTTTTTTTTTTTTTTTACGGTTCTGGGGATCGAACTTAGGCCCTTGTGCGTCCAAGGTTGGTGTGGTACCACTGGCGCTAAATCCCCCGCCCTATTACTCTTAAATATATCTTTCAAGGCTTCCTAGAAAACAGAAACTTAGCAAGGAAGGGTGCAGCTCAGTAAGGATTTCATGAACTCAAGGCCTAGAAAGGCAACTAGAAAAGACTGGATTTACCCTCTTGTGGCTCTGGAGAACTCACTACAGGCCCCTCTCATCGCTCTATCTGGCTGTCTCTTTTTTTTTTTTTTTGAGACAGGGTCTCGCTTTGTAGTTGAGGCTGGCCCTGAGCTCACTATGTAGCCCAGGCAAGCCTGGAACTCAGCAATCCTCGTGCCTCTGCCTCCCGAGTGCTGGGATGACAGGTGTGAGCCACCATGCCCAGCACTGTGTGTGGTTACGGGGGATCGAACTCAGGACCTTGTGCTTAGGAGACAGGGGCCAGAACCACTGAGCTAAATCTCCGGCCCTATCTGGCTCTTTTATCTCTCTCCCTCCTGCTCTTGTCTGGCAGAAGCTGGCACACGGTACTCGATCTCCCTTTTACTTGTCTGGGGAACTGCCTGTCCCAGCGTTTCCCCCCTGCAGCCCAGGCGAGCAGTTGGGCTTTGCCTTCGCACACCCTCCTGGGCTCTAGTCACATGTGGCGATGCTGTGGCTCCCTCTGCTGACTGACTGTATTTCTTGCCTGCTGTACAGTTCAGGTAGGAAAAATACTATTTACTGGACCCAAACTTCTTTCTGGCCACATTACCTGTCCTCCTCCATACAGGGGTTCATATATTTAAAATATTTCTATGCAAACACTTCAGTAACCCTTGTAAAAAAAAATCTCTAAAGGTTTTATTAAAAGTGGTGGCAATGAAAAATTAAAAGGAAAACGTAGCCGCAGTAGAAGGCTTTTTCTCTGTAAGTCTTACCAGCGCAGCAGCCTCCTGGTCTTCTGCATTTTCTTCACCGAATTCCCATTTGAGGCTGGAGGCCCCCAAGCCTCCCTCACTTCCACGAGCGTTTCCAGAGCCCGCGGCAAAGCCCTCGAAGATCTGTGCTTTGCAGGCAGTGGCTTTACCAAGAGGATCCTCGGAATACAGAGCAGCACTTCTCATCGCCCTGTCACTGGCGAGGGGAATCGGTGCCAGCGGCAGTACTGCCCTCTGCTGCTGGTATTCCGAGGAGATGCCGGCCAAGGGCGTGTAGATGCTGGTGTACTGCGGCAAGGCGGGCAGCACGTTCACGTACACTGGGGGGGTCTGGCTCATGCCAAGTCCCTGGCAGGGAAGGTAGGTGCAGAAGGTCGTGACCACGTGTGACTGAGACCACTGCGCTGGTGCCATCGCCTTGGACATCGACCTGATGGAATCGCAGGAGACCCCTTCGAGGTCCTCGTCTTCAGAGAGTGGAAAGTAAGAGGCCTCAGCCCCCAGCGTGAGCATCTCGTCTTCGAAGACGGGGCTGGCCGCCGCGGCCGCGGCACCGGGGGCTGAAGCTGTGTCAGACAGCAGGCCGGACTGCGCGTCGAGCTGGGAGGCGCCGGCAGCCAGGCTCTGCGAGAGCCCGGACCGTACGTACTCCTCCATCCTCGCAATCTCTTCTGCTTTTGCTTTCAGGCCTCGCCGTTTTCTTTTCTTGAGCCGCGCGGAGACCTTCCTCAGTGCGATGCAGTCATCAATCACAACGAACTGCGGACATTCCTGCAGAAAAGCGTCTAAGCCTCCGGGGAGTCCTGCTATCTTCTGAGTTTCTTCTGGGAAAAACTCGTAGTCCTCACTGAGTATCCTGTTCATCATGGGGTCTTGCTCCTCCACATACTGAGAGAAATGACTTGGGAAAAAAATTACATTTACTTAAGCTACTGTAAAGGAATACTCGCACATATTTGATAAAAATGTTTTTCTTTTCTCAAAGTGAAATACTATTCACTTCCGGCTGGTTTAAAATCCCTCCCCGATATCAAAGATGGCAATAAAATAAACAAAAAAATGTGCACTCTTGGAAAATAATCTTACAAAACTTATTTGGGGGAAAAAAAGCAGAAGAGAATTGACAAGTTATAATGGAAGCCAAGTAGCACGCATCTGCGATCCCAACCCTCCAGGAGGGTGAGGAAAGACGGCAAGTTTGAGCCTAGCCCTGCAACTCAGTGAGACCCTGTCTCAAAATCAAAATAAAAGTTAAAAAAGGCCTCGGGATGAACTTTAGTGCAAAGGCCCTAGGTTCAATCCCCAGTGCTGCCAAAAGAAAGAAAAAAGACAAACAAGGAAATTTATTCAGGATCCCACTCCCTTGAGAACGTCAAGATAAAAAGATGCTAAATGAGAAGAAATTAAATTTTTCTTTTTTTGCAATATCGGGGAATCAAACTCAGGACCTTGCACTTACCAAGCAGGCATATGGCGCCTCTGAGCTACAACCCCAGCCCAAGAAACTGAATTCTAAAAATCCAATTTAATTTGCATACGGTGCATGTACTTAAAATTTTTCTGACTAGGAATGAGCAGCAGTTCAGTGGGACTGAGCACAATCCTATCTGATGAGATCGATAAACAATACAGTCCAAGACCCGGTTCCACAGGAGGGGTCTGATCCCTTGACCTGACTCTAGCTCTGAACTGAGTTTGATCATTCCCTTTCGGGGCCATTTTCTTTTTCTCATTCTTGCACCAGGTGCAAAGAGATTTTGTCTTCAGTTAAGTTCTGTACCTGCTCCTGACCGTGAAAGCACAACCAGCAAGACAGGCACGCTGGCCAGGTGCCGCGAAGACGATCTCTTCAAGAACAAGTCTTTTGTGGGGCTTTCTTAGTAAGTTAATGCCACCAAAGAGAGCAAGTTATTTGGGAAGAAAGTGAAAAATAACACCTCTTGAAAACATCTGTGGAGCTGTCACAGCAGATACACACACTGGACAAACATGATTAGCTGCACACAGCACCTGCTACTCTGACCATAAACGCCTCTTCTGTTAGCTCTGCGGCTCTGCACGCACAGACGTGACCTCGAATCTACTGGAATGTTTCATGACGCTTATCTCCTCCTAGAGCGGTATCTAACACTGAAACTCCACTACAGAAGTCTTGTCTTTCAAGGCAAGGTGAGAGTGGCTTCGAGGTTCATTCCCTTCAGATTTCGCTGTTACAGAGAAATCTCCCAAAGCAGAGAGGGCCGTGGGGGCGGAGGGCACACAGAGGGAAATGGCCGTCGTCTCAGGAGCAGCCCTGATGGAGGGCTCTGGAGGACTGGCCTGAGTGACAGAGGCCCACCCTGCCCCGGAGGGGCCTTCCCAGTGCATCTCAGCAGCTGCCAAGCAGCACTAGAGGAACTGATGACAAGAGGATAGAATTTACTCTTTCTAAAATATCACAGCATTTGTCGGGCTGTATAGTTTTGTTCTCCAACACGAATGCCGAGGAGCAATGTTGACAAATAAAACTTTTATTTTTTATTTATTTGTTTTTCTTTTAGTGTTTTGAAATAGGGTCTCGCTTTGTAGTTCAGGCTGGCCCTGAGCTCACTATGTAACCCAGGCAAGCCTCGAACTCAGCAATCCTCCTGCCTCTGGCTCCTGAGATGACAGGCGTGAGTCACCACGCCCAGCACTGTGCCATGTGGTCCCCAGAATCGAATAATTCGCTCCAACTATCTAGGGCTGGGGGTTTAGTTCAATGGTTCCTGCACCTGCCTTGTAAGTACAAGGTTCCAAGTTAGATCATCGGTACCAAATCCTCACCCCACCAAAAAAAAAAAAAAACACCAAAAAAAGAGAACAGAAATCTCTCATGGCATCACCAGTGTGGACAATCTGCTGACCAGCTGATGTTACCACACACTGTAAGTCACGCTCCTGAGGAGTGTTTATAAAAACATGAAATACATGCACTGTTAGGTACAAAAGGCAAATATAATAGGCAGTAAAAATCACAGTGTGTCAGACCGGAGATTTAGCTCAGTGGTTCCGGCACCTGCCTCGCAAGCGCAAGGTCCTGAGTTTGATCCAGGTAACCACATACAATGCTGGGCCTGGTGACTCACGCCCACCAGCAAGCAATACCACATACCACAGTGCCGGGCGTGGTGGCTCACGCCTGTCATCCCAGCACTCTGGGAACAGAGACAGGAGGATTGCTGAGTTTGAGGCTTGCCTAGGGCTACATAGTGAACTCAGGGCCAGCCTGAACTACAAAGCGAGACCCTGTCTCAAAAAAAAAAAAAAAAAAAATCACAGTGTGTAAAACTGGGTGTGGTGACTCACATCTCTAATCCCAGCACTCTGGGAGCAGAGGCAGGGGGCCTGCTACATAATTTGAGGCTACCCTGGGCTACACAGTGAGTTCAGGGTTAGCCTGAACTACAAAGCGAATTGCTCTCTCAAAAAACTAAAAAACTAAAAAAATAAAACAAAACAGGGGTAGGAGATTTAGCTTTGTGGTTCTAGTGCCTGTCTAGCAAGGTCACGAATTCGATCCCTGATAACCATATACCACAGTGCTGGCCATAGTGGCTCATGCCTGTAATGCCAGCACTCAGGAGGCAGAGGCAGGAGGATTGCTGAGATCGAGGCTTGCTTGGGCTCATAGTGAGCTCAGGGACAGCCTGAACTACAAAGCGAGACTGTCTCAAAAACAAAACAAAACAAAAATCACAGTTGGTAAACTTTTAAACAACGTTTTACACATATAAACATTTTAAACTGGTAAGAGTACACATCAAATGTTAGCTGTAGTTGTGTCGATTTATGTCTTTTTCTCATGAATTTAATTTCTTCTCACTTAGAATGTCTGAACCTTTTTTGGGGTAATGGGAGGCAGGGTCTCACTGTGTAGTTCAGGCCAGGCTTGAACTCACTACATAGCCCAGGCTGGCGTCAAACTCACAGAGATCCTCCTGCCCCAGCACCCACCTGTCAGGGACTACAGGCCTTCCTACTTGAAACAGCAGTAAGTTCTTTAAAAGAAAAGCTACTGAAAACTATGTATTGTAGCTTGGGTTCTGGATACTAGAAGCAAACTCTAGCCTATTTTAAGACATGCCAGTCTAACCACGTAGCTGTTTCCACCCTCTCATCTGGAGTTCTTCGGAAATAACATGTGCACAGCCCTACATTCTAAGAAAAAAAAAATCTAAAAACGGGACCTATGGCAAATAATTAGACTAAATAAGAATGATGGAATGTAGAAAAAAATAGAAGCAACAACCCTTCTGTGGATGAGTGAAAGGATTTTCCAGAGCAGATGTTTTTTCTTTCTCTTCCTTTGTTGGGGGAAGAGTGCATTGAATCCTGGAGTGCACTACGGAGCCACAACCCTATCTCATTTTAATTTTTATTCTGAGACAGGCTCTCACTAAGTTGCCCAGGTGGGACTTAAACTTGCCAATCTCCTGTCTCAGCCTTCCAAGAACTGAAGAGATTATAAGGCACATCACTGCAACTGGTTAGCTTATGAATTAGTTTTATTTTAGAGATCAAATCCCTTAAGTTCTTTTTTTTTCTTTCTCTTTCATTCTTTCTTCCTTTCTTCCCTCCCTTCCTCCCTTCCTCCCTTCCTTCCTTTCTTCCTTCCTTCCATCCTTCCTTTTTTTCCCATTAAGGGCTGCAGATTGACCTCAGGGTCTTGTGCAAGCATCAGAATAAGGAAAATGAAATTAAATAATCATATTATTCTTTGGCAAATGAAAACCTTGGACTTCGTAATTTAAAAACTACTGTGTTTGAAAGCTTTCTTCATCAGTTTTCAGGACAGAGCAGGAGAGTTTGGAAGCAGAAAGTATCCATGTTAGCAGCTCAAACTGATGAAGGAATGACCATTTAGTCACTAAATTTAATAATTAAAAATCTTCAATTAACTTTGGTTAATAGAACGAAGGGTTTTAAACGTATTTTTCTCCAGGAGCAGTAGGCCAATAACTGAGTCCTTTAAAGAATTTAAGACACGTAAGTTAAAGGCCTGGAGTCTTGCTAGAGGCCGACTTACTCATACAGGGCAGCCCTTTCATATTCTGGGCTAATTGCCCAGAGCTTCTTACTGCAAGCAACATACCCTTGAGGCCTGTGCCGCTGAGTGTACAGAGCTTCGAATTCTTCTATTTCCTGCCGAAGGAACTCTGGCACTGCAAAAAGGCCAGTGGGGTCTCCCCTGCATCTGCTGGTTTAAGAAACAATTCTCTGAATAATAAACTAGGTAGCCTAGAAAAATACTTATGTGACATAAACAAAATAATGGAAACATATTATGTGACTTCAAGTTATAAAAAAGTACTACTAGGAAACTTCATGCAGAGAAGGTACCTTTCCATAGTTACTGTCAGAAATAGTTACATATGACAATCCAACAGGGCACTTTAACTATTCGGGATTGCTACCAAGAGCACATCAAACTCCAGACTTAAAAAAAAAAAAAACTAATTTTGTATTAATTGTAACTTGGTAAACAGTAAAAAACAAGGGCTGGGCGGGGTGGCTCACGCCTGTTATCCCAGCACTCAGGAGGCAGAGGCAGGAGGACTGCGGAGTTCAAGGCTTGTCTGGGCTACATAGTGAGTTCAGGGCCAGCCTGAACTACAAAATGAGAACTTGTCTCAAAAAGAAAAAAAAAAAGTTAAGAAACAAATGAAAATTTTACTATAAAAATACTATTTATATAAATTCAAGTGAGATTAAGGCAGATAAAAGGTAATACAAAAGAGATTTTTTAAAAACTGTATAAAATGGCAACACTCTAAAGAAGGATGCAGTCCGGGTTATGTTCCCGACGGTGCTGGAGGGTGCCTTGCCACATGACCTCACTAGTCCCTGCTGGCTTTTGAGTCACTGATGACGGCCAGTCTTCCTGGGGTGAGATGGACCCAGTGTTTTCACTTGTATTTCTCACACACTATGGACAGTCCTCAAAAAAAAACTCCACTAAAAACAGGAATTCCATTTGACTCCGCTACATTTTTCCAGGGTACCTTCCCTAAAGAGGTGGAGTCATCACATTACAGCAACATATGTATACCCACATTTATAGCAGCATAATTTGCAACAGCTAAATTATGGAAAGAGCCTACAAATAAAGAAAACTGTATGTATAAACAATGGAGTACTACTCAGCCATAAAAAATAAATTTAAGTCACTTGTAGGAAAATGAATGGATCTGGAGATTATAATGCTAAATGAAATAAATCAGACAAGGTTAAATAGCCTATGGCTTCTCTTATCTGAAAGAAACCTAAAATATAAATAATTTAAAAAGGAAAATTCAGGCAAGATGGTAAAAAACACAGAGATAGCCTTCTGGAAATGGAAAGGGGAACTGAGGAAGGCGGGGGATGGGAAGGTGGTGGGAAGGAAAGTCAAAATGATCAAGATGTGATATGTATATGCACAGATTCCCCAAAAGGAATGTAGTTATTATGTATGGCAAACATACTAATAAAAAGTAAAAAGATGTAGTGATTTGAGGGAGGGCTCGAAAACCAGAATGAATGGTTTGACTCCTGGCTCTCTGTGCGCAAGTGTTTGGTCTTGGCGAGCACTCAGGACACTGCCTGCGTCCTTCCCCACACGGTGGACAGGCAGGACTCACCGATATCCTACAATGGCTGAATCAAGCAACTCAGCTGACCATGGAAAGCCCCGAGAACAGTGCCTGGTCCCTACGTGTCAGTCCTACTTAATGCTCCATTACGGTCTGTGTTCGGGTCCCACAAAGCTCATGTGGTGAATCCTGAGCACCCTGGTGACAAAGTGAGGGGATCGGGACAGAGGCTGCCGAGGCCAGCCTGTCCCCCGTCATGTGAGGGAAGACAGACAGAAGGGGACAAGCTGCCCCTCACCAGACCATGTGTTGGTGCTCTGAGCTAGTTTTCCCAGTTGTCGAAACAGATCTCTGTTGTCTGTAAGTCATTCAATTCATAGGACAATGTTTTACCAGCCCAAACGGAATACGACCTGTTCTTTTTTGTTGTTTTTGAGATAGGGTCTTGCTTTGTCGTTCAGGCTGGCCCTGAGCTCACTATGGAGCCCAGGAAAACTCAGCAATCCTCCTGCCTCTGCTTCTGAGTGCTGGGATTACAGGTGTGAGCCACCACGCCCAGCACTGTGGGTGAGGTACTGATTGCTGGTGGGCGTGAGTTACCACACCCCATATTGTTGTATGTGGTTACCGGGGATCAAACTCAGGACCCTGTGCTTGCTAGGCAGGCGCTAGAACCAATGAGCTAAATTGCCAGCCCCCTGCTCTTATTATTAAAGCACTCCTTCTTAATGAAAATGACTGAATATTTTAACTGTTCTTATAACTTTTAAGAAATATGAAAAAGAAGCCATTTGGGGGGTTTTGATCCATAAAGCACTACAATATAAAAATGTTACACCTCTACTTCAATTTTGTTTCTTATGTGTAGTTTTTCTTTAAATCTTAGTTTCAACCAGATGGTGCTGAAAATCAATGATGTAAAAAGATTGAGCCATAATATCCTATATATGCTCCAAAATATCTTCCTTTCTCCTGTTACAGAAAGGAATACGAGGGCTGGGCTAGAACTCAGAAGTGCTGTACCTGCCTGGCAAGCACCAGGTCCTGAGTTTGACTCCCGATGCCAGGAAAAAAAAAAAAAAAAAAAGAATACTAGTCAATCAATAGCACAGTCTCTCTACCAAATACTGTAGACATTTGCTAAGATTTTCCCACACAGAGTAGGCTCTCAATATGTACCTACTAAATAAATATTCTGCAATTTGAATATATTTTGAGTTCTTAACAATTGCAAGACATGGTATTAATTCAATCAAAATGGATCCCATCAAGTTATAATGCATGCAAATCTTTAGAAAAGGAAGTTAGAGAAAGTAATTTTATAGCATATTAAATTAACATAACATTAAGTAAAAACTGCATTACAATGAAGCAAATATTTAAAAAAAATCATACTTACTTAGAGACTCTTTTTGAAGTCTCATTATTTGGTGTTAGTGAAGCTGTTACGGACCCCATTAATATCAGCTGGTTTAAAAGACAGAAAAAATGATTCTCTATCTTAAAATGTCACAAAAGAAAAAAATTACTAACATTGAAATTGATGAAAGACACCATTTCAACTTCCAATATTTAAAACTTCTCCGTTTTTTTTTTTTTGTAAATAGCAATGCAAGTTTAACATCCAGAAATAAGGTCCAATTAACCTTTAGGATTCTTCCCAATGCTCCAAAAATTTCCCTGTCACTCACTTGGAAGTCTCATGTTAGCAGAAGACACAGAGTCAGAGATACAAAGTCAAGCTGTGTCTGTCCAAGCTGCCCGGCCCCTCTCTCACCTCCTCTCGTTTGGGCCACAAAAGGCACTAGAGCCTCCAAGAACCAACCTCGGGTCTTAAAATCACCTCTGCCTTTCTCATGAGGGTGGGGTGGAGGTGTAGGCAAAAAGATGGAAAGGATCCTGCCAATCCTGAGTTGTGACTATTTTAGATGATATTCTGCTTTGTGATCTCCTTATAAAATTCAGTTTAATAATAATGATTGCAAAACACTGACTACCTCCAATGTATAATAATTTCATGAGCTGTCGGCAGCAGGTATTGTTGTTATTCTTGTTAAGCAGATAGGAACCAGGCAGCTTACTCCACGTCAAGCAGAACCGTGAGGAACCCAGGCTTCCCCGACCTGACAGCTTCCAGAATGCTCTGCAGCCGCCCACACAAAAGCCTACAAATTACTGGCCAAGTTTTTGCTGAGAACCAGCTGGAGAATATATACAGCCATGAAAAGTTAATACTATGGAATATGAACTTAAATTTCCCTGAAATATACGGCTACTGAACAGTCTAGAATGTCTCTACTAAATGTTTCAGAATATTCCAAGTATTTATTTCTCTTCTATTGCATATATCTGATTATTTTGTAAGAGTAAAATCAATACAGAAAATATTCCGTACTTTTGTATCTTTTGTCTCTTTTGGCCTCTTATTCTTGCCTTTGTTCCTCGACTTGGTAGAAGTCACCTAAAAAACAAGGAAAAAAAATCAATAAGCAAATAGCAGCACCATGAAGATCAACGTAAACTGCTTTGGTTTCTCTGGGCTAGCTGCAAGTTAAACGTACATAAAATGTTTTTAAAAACCACAGTATTCTGTAGCTATCAGTATTCTATAGTATCAGCCCAAGTGCCACAACTTACATTAAGAAAAGAGAATGAGGGTTAATGATGCCTAACGACACAACCCAAACCATCCCAACAACTTCAATCTACACTGCCCACCATGGCCATGTTGGGTGCCAACTCAGGACCACGTGCTTCCCAGGCAGGCACGGCAGCATTGAGCTGTGCCCCCAACCCCCAACACTTCCACCTTATTTCAAGCAACTAATCAGACTTGTGAGGAAATCTGGTTCTGTACCATAGCATTTTTTTTTTTTTTTTTGCTTTTTGGAGACAGGGTCTCGTTTTGTAGTTCAGGCTGGCCCTGAGCTCGCTATGGTGCCCAGGCAAGCCGCCGCGAACTCAGCAATCCTCCTGTCTCTGCCTCCCGAGTGCTGGGATGACAGGCGTGAGCCACCACATCCGGCACTGTGGTATGCGGTGTTGACTGTTAGTGGGCGTGTCTCCACGCCCAGCATTATATGTGGTTACTGGGGATCGAACTCAGGACCTTGCGCTAGCGAGGCAGGCGCCGGAACCACTGAGCTAACCCTCCGGCCCTGTACCATAGCATTTTAATGATACTCTGTGCTAAGCCAACCAGACCTTCTGCCCCTGGCCCGGGCCGGGGCACAGAGTGCAGGAAGCCGCATTCTGCTGCCTACGTGTGTGCAGCTGTGTGTGAGCACTGAGCAGGGCACCATCTGTGAGAGCAGATGGGGTTTCCTGGTAAGTGACTGAGCCTCGACACGAAGAAAGCTGTCGAAATGCTGTTCTCACAACGTCATCGCGTTCCTCTACCTGCCAGAAAGAATCAAAGGCCACCACAACCTACTCAGGAAGTCATCATACAGGGCTACTTGGAATAGACTCTTGCTTTTTCTTCTAGGGTGAAACGTCACAATTTTAAACATTAAAGACAGCTTTCCTTTTTATTTAAGAGATGACTGGGCAACTCTTCTTCCATTGCTCTAATAGCAACATTTACTAGTGGTGACCTGGATGGGAACGGTGCAATGTGGTGCTCTGACTCCTGGGGGAGGCCTGTTGCTGGAAACAGTGCGTCCTCCGGAAGCGCCCCTCCCCGTCTGCCTCTGGTGCCCGAGGGGTGTCATAAGCCCTGGCGCAGCTCCCCGCTCGCTGATGAGGGGCAGAGCGCAGGATTTCACGGAGTCAAGCAGCTTACCGGGACCTCGCTGTCCTGTTTCCTTAGCACGGTGCAGCGGCTGTCTGCAGGAAGAGACAGAATAGCCTGTGAGGACACTGAAGCCTGTACATTTCCAAACAACAGACTAAAGGCTTCCGAGTGCCCCTGGGCCTATGAGCAGACTGCTTTCAAGTCCTTGTTTGGCACTGACACTAGTTTAATTTCAAGGATAAGACGACTGAATGGGAAACCAACTACACACAGCACGCGATGCAGACAATCGGAAGCCTTCTGGGTGTCATCTGTCCCGGGACGTGGGGATACAGAGGGGCACAGGACAGTCCACAAGCCTGCTCTCCATAGCCAAAAAGAAGCAAGGGAAGTCCTGTGCGGCAGGAGCCACATGAAAATAAAACGAAGACAGCGGGGTAACAACGTCTTCAGGGCAGGGGTCGGGAAGGCCAGGGAGGGCTCTGAGGAACCACACGAGCAAGGACAGGACACAGCGGGCCTGGTGCGGGGCTGGAGGGGGTGTGTGCAGACAGGAACAGACAAGCCCAGACGCAGATGTGGACCTAACCTGAAGAGGGAACAAAGCAAGCATTCCTCCAACAGGACAGGTGAGGGCCAAACAGAGGTGCAGGGAAGAAGAGAGCCTTGGAGGCCGGCTGGGGGGCCACAGCGGTCGTCTGACCATGGAAGGATAACCGAGGCTCTGACTTAGCCAAGGGGCCCAGACAGCTAAGGCCTCCAGCGGTCTACGGAAGTTCTCCAGGGGACTCCGCACCCAGAGTTCGGGAGAGAAGCTGGCATCCCAAGCACAGCATGGTGAAGTTTGACAGATGTCTGCATCGTGTGCCTCTGGGTAGCTGGCTTCCTGCTCAGTCATTTTGCTCTTGATTTTTACACTAAACTTGTGTCATAGCCAAACGGGGAAATATTGGGTATTTTAGGTATGGAAAAGGAGGATCAGGAAAAGTGAAACAGTGTCATTTTTAGTTGTTCCGTAACCCAGGTCTAAGAGCTGTTAAGGCATCAGCCGTCAGTGAGCTGCCCTACTAAGCCAGACTGCAGGCCACAACCCAGATGGCCCCCAAGTGCCCTCTGACTCCCCTCCCCCGGCCTCCCTCCGTCTCCACCGTCGCAGAGCTGCCCTCGCACAGGGAGACACAAGTGCCCAGTCTCCCCTCCGATGCTCCAGCACCTCCTATCACCTCCCTCACAAAGTCACTACCATCTCCCTCAAATACACCGGCTGTGCTATAATCGTTTTCATCACTTTCTTTATTAAGCATTCAAATAAGCTAGTATTCCTAATAACCTTCGCAGACTTTTTCTGCCTGAAGAGGAGACATAACGCAAGTCTCAACTTGATCCACGTACCCATGATATCGAAGAACTCATCCAGAGCGCTGTGAAGGTCCGGGAACTTCTCTTTGTGATCATCCAGCAGCCATATCAGGCAGCGGGCCTCCTTCAGGGAGGTGGGCTCACAGAAGTAGCTCAGGTTCTTTCCTTCTATGGACTCCATTTTGTCCCCGTACTTCTCGGTCCAGAGGAAAGACAGGATGGTAAAGTCAAGGTCCTTAAGGAACGTTCTGTGGCGAGCTAAGAACGTTCCTGCGGCATCCAAGCCTGTGAGAAAAACAAAAGCCGAATCACAAGAAGGGAAACATTACTTACTGAAAGACTGTATGAAGTTTCACGTCTCTGTAAATGGTACCATTCCTATTTGCTTATATTTTTAGTGAAAACATAAATACTCCAGAACAGATTTTTGGGGGCTTTTTTTTTTTTTTGAGACAGGGTCTCGCTTTGTAGTTCAGGCTGGCCCTGAGCTCACTATGTAGCCCAGGCAAGCCTCAGACTCAGCAATCCTCTTGTCTCTGCCTCCCGAGTGCTGCGATTACAAGCATGAGCCACCACACCTGGCTTTTGGGGACTTTTATGCATTTAGAAACACCAGTTAACATTGTATGCAAATTATAACTATTTTTATTTATTAATCAAGTCAGGTGGGTCAAAGGCCTCTATCCTTATAGTTATCTTTATAATACTTGGGTGATTCATGACATTAAATTCCTTTAAAAATATAATACTATTTTTCACTAATTCGCCCAAAGAGGGCCTCCCGCTACATGCCACCTGTGTCCATTCAGCCAAGCTGTTTGTCTCTGTCCTTCACTGACCCTACACACTGGCCACCCTGGTTCAATATACACAACGCAACTCTACTGTAGAACGCTTTATCAGTAGAATGTCAGGAATTAGAAGTTGCTTACTTTTATTAAGTAAATGTGAGTTTTACATGAGGGCTATAGGAACAACTTTACTATCAGTTTACAACTTCAGTGTGTACATACACTCAATCCAGATGGTACCTTTACTCTTCAGAATAAATGCAGGGCAAGCCTGCCTGGACTGGCAACACACGCGTGGCTGTCCCTCGGCCTGTGTACACAGCACCCGGCAGGGAGACGTCCGAATCACAGCCTGCCCGAGCATGCTCCTTCCGTACCTGACGCAGTCTCACCTTTCTGCCAGGCACCGCAGGGCTCAAGTAGCAGATTCCCCTGTATGAAGAGGGCCTGGCCCTATTGCCCAGGAAGCACTACCCAGAAATAGCTGTTTCTATAGCTCTGAGTCTGTCTGCTAAACAGACTGACATAGCCAAAACTTGGTCATATACTTAATGTAGTAGATCCTAGTGACAGTCATCAAGGAAGAGTAATTTTCTGGAGACTGGGGTTCAAAAGAGAGTACTTAGCCAACTATGCTGAGTACCAAGAGACGCCAGACCAGAATCTGAAACCCTAGAATTCCAAACAGCTGCCTGTCTTAAAACCCTCAGCAGGTGGGGGTGGCTGGCAAAAGCTGGGCAGGTCCTACTCCCAGGATCCTTGCCCAGAGGTGCCAATCTTGCCCTTTTTTTGAGACAAGGTCTCACTCTGAGTTCAGACTGACCTCAGAATCCCTATGTGGCCCAGGCTGGCCTCAGATGTGAGGCCATCTTCCTGGCTCGGCCTCCTCAGTGCTGGGCCTGCAGGTGTGCACTACCGTGCACGGACTAAGTCCACTTCTGTGGCCCTTGTCCGTTTTTCATCGAAAAGCTGCCATCCAACCAACTACGTGACACAGGGCCAGCCAGTATCCTGGTCACCACACTAAACAGTGCCCTGGTCGGTTTAGCATGGAGCACCTACCTAGAGACAGAGAACGCTGTGTCTGCGGTCCCGTGGCAGCCACCCAGGCCCAGGCATGTGCTTTCCAAGCCCCTTCTCTGGCCACGGTAGGCACCACGGCGCAGAGCAGAGCCATAGGCCAGTGGGCCCGGGGGCCCAGCCCCCCTTGGGAGGGGGTGCTCCTGGTGCACAGACACAGATTCGCCTTGAGACTCCAAGCGATTAGTCCCGGAGATTAATCTTCCTAAAAGTTTCTACACAGAACCTGAACTTTAGAATATTTTGTTTCTCTACACAAGTGCTGATCCGCAGTCAGAGAAGGTGCTCCACACGGAGCGGACTGCAGCGTGTGCTTGTTCACACACTGGCCTGGCACTCAGCGCCAGCACACTTACAGATAGATCACTTAGCACAATACAAATCTAGACCTCCCTGACTAATCTTTTTTTGTGTGTTTGTTTATATCTTTTAAAGTAATACACTATAAGATAATCTAGAAAAGAACCTAAAATGTATAGCAGGATGCTGTTTTACCCATACAGATTTGCAGTCTAAAGTTAGAAATTAATCTGGGCAAGGTGGCACACATCTGCAATCCCAGATCTATGGGAGGCTGAGGTAGGAGGAGCCTAAATTCGAGGCTACCATGAGCAACTGAGTCTCAGAATTTAAAGGGGTGCGGAGACCAGGGCCCTGGGAATCAAATGCCAGACGGACAGTAAACAGGACGGAGAAGGACTCAGAGGCTGACATTCCCCCTTCCCTGAACCGCACTACTCTGCAACGTAAGGGACGCACCGTAGCTGTCGAGTTTCTGGAGCCAGCTGGCTACCTCGGGTTCCACGTCCTGATGCTCGCACAGAACATGCAGAAATATTCTCGTCTTCACTCGGTTATTTTCGTCAACCAAGTGACCGATGACGTAGTTCACTGCTTCGGTGAAAACATCTGCGTTAGCGAACAACACCGAGAAGTCATCTGTGGTCAGAACTTTCCAACCGATCAATTCTTTGAGAAGCTTCTCGGTGTCTGGCACACCGGCTTTGATTTTCTCAGAGTAATCCTTCAGGCACTGCAGGATTCTGTCATCAAGGTATGGGCGAGCCTGAACAATCTTCAGTGTTTCTAAGGACAAATCAGAGAGGTCAAACGGATGAACAGGACTCATAGGACTCATTTGTAATGATACACACACATAATGCAACATTATGTGTGCCATAAAATGACTCCTTGATTGCTTATTGTCTTATATAGCCAATTCAAGACTCTTTTCAATTAGAAATATAAATATTTTGTGGAGATTCCTAAAAAAACTAGGATTAGAGGTCCTATTTGACCCTGCTATTGGCCTGCTAGGAATATACACAAAAGAATTAAAAGAATCACATCATAGTGACATACGTGCACCCATATTCACAGCAGCTCAGTTTGTGATAGCTCAATCTTGGAAACAACCCAAATGCCCACCAATTGGAGACTGGCTAAAGAAGATGTGATTTTTCTGTAAAATGGAGTATTACTCTGCCTTAAAGGATAAGTTTGAGTTACTTATACTCAAATGGACGTACCTTCAGGACATTCATAGTGAAATAAATAGGTCACAGATGTGTAAATATGGTATCTGTTCTCTGGTATGAGAAACTAAAGATGTTAAGGAGTTCTAGAATGGATGATGGATATTGTGAAATACAAAATATTCAAAGGGAAATGTGGTGGAGGGGTGAGTAGTGAGGGGTAAAGAAAAAATGTGATGGTGATAAGAAAAAGGGAAACAAAGCTTATGTAGTTAGGGGGCGGGTAGGGGAATGGGAAAAAGTGAGAATTAAATTGTGTCATATAGCGGTACAAATTTCCAATATTGAGTGAGCATGATGTGTATATACAATGTACCAGTAAAGATAAAAATAAAGGAAAAAAGAGAAAAATGTAAATTTTTAACAGTACCGCTGAGAAACCAGGAATGTTCATATTAAACCAACATAAAGT
Source organism: Thryonomys swinderianus (assembly GCA_004025085.1). Lineage (NCBI taxonomy): Eukaryota > Metazoa > Chordata > Mammalia > Rodentia > Thryonomyidae > Thryonomys > Thryonomys swinderianus. Next base: position 9,650 of record PVIC010010257.1, on the reverse strand, counting down.
GAGTACCTTAACCCCTTCATTACACACTATTCAGGTAATAGCATCTAAAATATATTTCCTCTAAAATAAAGCAATAAACAACTCTAACTTTAAAATACATTTAATAAATATGTCTAGTTCTTAAGCATGCAAAATTAAGACACGTTCGTTGAAAAAATAATTATAAGAATGGTAAAATCATCCACAAGACAATCCCATGTTGATCAGGGAATAAAAGGCTGGATTAGGTAATCTCTATGGGACATTTTCTGTGCTTTTTGGGCTCGGTATTAGGTAACCAGTAGCCAATTTATAGTTCAATATTTTTCTTGTTTTATTTTTGTTTTCTGAGACAGTATCTCACTATGCAATTCAGGTGGGCCTGCACTCACTGTGCAGCCCAGGCTGTTAAACTCACAGCAATCCTACTGACTCAGCCTTTTGAGAGCAGGGATTATATGCATGAGCCACCGCCACCCTTGACAAGGTGAACATGTTTCTGAGCAGAGGCACAGTTTGCCTGGACTCTGCCATGGCAGCGTGTGAAGCCCTGGGTACTACATTCTAAAGTGAGCTTTTCAGACCAGCCCACTTGATGTCTCAAGAAAGAAAAGACAGTATGAAGATGCTAGCTGAAATCTGTATTTTCATGATAGTATTAAAAAAAAGACTCAGGGCTGAGGTTTGGCTCAACGGTTCCAGTGCCTGCCCTGCAAGTGCAAAGTACTGAGTTCGATCCTGGTTTAAAAAAAATGAAACAGGGCCGGAGATTTAGCTCAGCTGTTCCAGCGCTTGGATAGCAAGCGCAAGGTCCCCAGATCAATCTGGTAACCACATATAACAATACCAAGCGTGGTGACTCACGCCCACTGGCAATCAGTGCCACACACCACAGTGCCGGGCGTAGTGGCTCACACCTGTAATCCCAGCACTCGGGAGGCAGAGGCAGGAGGATTGCGGAGTTCATACCTTGCCTGGGCTACACAGTGAGTTGAGGGCCAGCCTGAACTACAAAGCAAGATCTATCTCAAAAACGAAAGAAACAAAACCTAGGTCTGTATTTCAATTCAATGATTACTATGAAGCCTTATAATTTGAATATTCATATTTGTCCCTTGAAGCAAGTATATATTATCAAATTGCGGACTTTTGCATACCTCTCTTCGGCTCAGATTTGGGAGGAGGAGGAGGATTGCTTTCTCTTAAATCCTCTTCTCTTTTTTCTTGTGCTAATTTTTTTGCTTCTTGTTTTTGGATCTTTCTCTTCTGTTTTTTGTCCTCCTTCAGTCTTTGCTTCTCTAGGCTGATAAACATTTATAGTTAGTGAAAATGTATCTTTGTTTTAAGCTCTAATGATTTTCTTTTCCCAATTATAAAAACAATTTTCTAACCAATAAGTTAGACAGATTACTTTTTAGTTAGAACATGGCCTACATCTTCTGTTCAGTGTAAAGATCTGTTGAGGTATGTCGAATCAGTCAAAATAAGGAAATACTTGTTTAATAAACACAATGACCTCAATGATTAAGTGACTTCTAATTAAGAATGCAATGCATATGTTATAAGATGTTACTGGCATGAGTATAAATCACTGCATAAGGTAAATAGGAATAATACAAATTACTCAGCAAGATAGTATATGCAAACTCGCAAAGAAAGATACCACAAGAGAATATTACTTTCAGATCTCAAAAATGACCCACAAGATGGAAATTTGGTTAGGCTAGTTACAACGAATTCTTTTCACAAATAATTCTGTTCATCTTTTCTTTTGCTTTTTCTTGGTCACAAATAATAAAAAAATCACTTTTTATAATAAAAAATAATAAGCAGGACCAAAAAGAAAAGAAAAAAGGATTGGAATTATTTGATTTGAACAAAAAGATACAGAGATGTGAATAATTTAGACAGTACATTGAGGATTTCAAGGTAAGAAGTTGCAATTGGTTCAAAATGTTTGAGGAGAGATAAAAAGGAAAAATGCTTTTGGAATTAAAGTTTAAACAACTGAGAGCTAAATACATAATTTTTACATAAATGCCCAATCTGTTAATCAAATGTGATTTTGTAGTATGATGCACCTTAATTTATTTATAAATTCAAGTACTAAATAATGACTGATGTGAATTTACCATACTAGGTTAGTACTCTTAAGTTTTAAATATTCATAAAATAATTTTTAAAATACTCATTTGGGTATGTATGTGCACAGCCAATTTTAAGAACAGCGTAATTTAGAAATCTGGATTTAACAGAATTATACCTTAAGAGACATCATAAAACCACTGATTGATTGTTAAAAATCTTACCTAGAACATTTCTGTTTCAGAATAGGTCTCGGAGGAACCTTTTCTTTAATGACCTTGTGTTCAAACTTTAAATAAAACAAAGACATCCAAAATTTGTCTCATACTCCCATGACAGAAAGCACAAAACCACAAATAACAAATATTTCCAAAGCACAGACAGTCAATGCTCAATTCGATAGAGAACAGGGACAAGGTTCTGACCCAGACAAAAGCCCAGAAAGCTTTAGCAAAGTAATTTACTGAAAAGAGCGGTAAGAGAGTAGACGCACTTTAGAAAGAAGTTTTAACAAATTAACAGTAAGCAGAAGACCCAATAAACTATATACAGCGTTACCGGGACCCCCTTCCGCCTCATTTGGGAACTTTCCCCCTCAGGCTTCCCTCCCCTCCCGCCAGTTCCCAGAAGCTTGTGGGAGATTAAGACAACAAAGTGAGCAAAATAAGTAACAACAGTAAAATTTAAAATGCAAAAAACTTTTAAAAAGCCAAAAGTTTCCTCTGTCTATTTATGGATAGGAGAAGGTAGCAATACAATCCTACTATTTCCTATATTTTCTTAAATGATGTAATTCACCTTTTCCTGAAAAAAGACAACATCCAAATCACACAACTGCCACAAATTTAAATCATGGTTTAGAAGGCACAAACATTTGGGTTATCAGTTTAATGAAGTTTCCTTTCATTAGATACTTACTTCACATTTAACACGACCAGCGCGGCTAAAGATGACAATCTTACAAATGATACCTTGACAGTCAGGAGTCAGACAATCTCCCTGCAGGAAATCCTATTTGATTTTTAAAAAGAAGTATGTTACACCAATGGAAGCCTACACACACGCATATTTTAATCCCCGAGAATAGTCAAAACACGCTGTAAATTCCTTCAGGGGGGCCCTGGGAGTCATGTATGAGCACTGCTGTAGGATCCATAGAGCCTCCCTGTAGGAAGAATACTTTCTGGAGTACAGGGCTGACCGTCTGACTTGCTCTGGTCCAGGCAGGTAAGCTGCCGTGACATCGCCCAGTGGTGGTGACCCTACAGTACACGGGCCGCAGCAAGGAGTTTGTCATCCCTGAGAGCTAGCGGTCAAGCTCTACAGGGTTTGCCAGCATTAACACAGCAAAAAACAGCAAGAAACACTACATGGAATGGCCATTATTTTTTTCTCTCTGACACAGGAACATGTTCTAGGAAAAGGCCTCTTTTCAACTTGGATTCAAAAACAAAGAACAGAGCCAGTTAGTACAGAGCTACTACTACAACTCGACCCTGGTCGACAAATGCCAAGACTTCAGGACAAGTCATGTCACCAAGAAAGAACTCTTCCGTGCTGAGCCACAGACACTGGGTTGTGCATCCCAGCGTAGCTCAGGGACGGCAAACTCACACGAGGGATTCAGGACCGCGGGATGGTCAGCACACTCCGTGACAGTCTACGGCTAGACTCCATGCTCGTCTTTACCACCCTAACTGATTAGTACTACTAACAGGTACCCAATAAAATCAGTTTTCTTCCTCAGTAGAACTAGGTCCACTTTCTACACATGCAATGTACAAAATAGCTGGACTTTAAAAGTCTCTAGTTTAAAAAGAAAAATTTTTTTCAGAAATAAATTTTATAAATGCAACTATGACTGTAAAATTGTGCCTTACTTCAAAGTATTTACTTTAATCATTATCTTGATAACAAATACCCCACCAGTCCATCCATGAGAAAGGACAGGAAATCATTTACGTTGATTTCTTTATACAAATTACTTAAAGTTTTGGTAGAAAATAAAAATTTTGAGACTTTATATCAATACTTTGAAGTAATTAATTGAAAGATCTCTAAAGGACTAAAATGATCAGTACCTACTTTATAACCTGCACTTTAAAAACACACATCTGAATTTTTATTTGTGATTATAACATTCAATATACAAAAGTTGGTTAAGTAAGTTTATTAAAGGCCTGCGTAACTATGGCTCTTACAGTTTCATGAGATTAAAAAATGCTCATTTTTCCACTTTCTTATTAAAATTGTAATTTTTTAAAACTTTCTAGTTATGCTTAGAATGGTCAGGAAGGAATTTATATTTACTCAAGACTTTCCTAATCAAAGGCTTCAGAGGGAAAGAAATCAGCGTACAATAAGCGTACCACTAGATGCAGACAATCTCATGCCTTACCTTGTCAAGTTTGTCATTGTAGGTTGTTGCTTTCAACTTCTTCCAGCAGCTCATGTGAAATTCAATTTTACAGCACTGGCAACAGATGATTCGGATAAAACCCTGGGGTTTCAAATAATTTTAATTCACATTTTAAAGATGTCTATGGACGTGTACTCCTTTGCTCAAAGCACAAATATTAACACAAAGATGGAGTTCCTGCACAAGATATAACTAAATGCTGTATCTTCTCACAGAGGTGAACAGTACTGCTGTACCCGGAAATGCCTACTGCTAGAAATAAAGAAGCTGACTGATATCTTCACCTCCACAGCTGATGGGCTCAGTGTCCTGTACAACAGATCGGTATGTAACAAACATCATGTCATCTGATCTACTAACCAGAGATGGGGACGGGGGTAGCTACTATCATCTTAGAACAATAACGTAATCACTCAACTAAGTTCCAGACTTGGTTTCCATTTAATTCCTTTTTTTTTTTTTTGAGACAGGGTCTCGCTTTGTAGTTCAGGCTGGCCCTGAGCTCACTGTGTAGCCCAGGCAAGCCTGAAACTCAGCAGTCCTCCTGTCTCTGCCTCCCGAGTGCTGGGATTACAGGAGTGAGCCGCCACGCCCAGCACTGTGGTATGTGGTATTGATGGCTGGTGGACGTGAGTACCCTCCAGCCCCTCCATTTAATTCTTTATGAGCTAACACACCATCAATGGCCTTTACATTTTTAGATTCAAATTTTATAAGATAGTAGAATTGTAAAACATAGCAACAATCTTATTTTATTTCCTGTTCTTAAGGAGGAAGCAGTTACGTGAAACAGTAGCCTAGAAGAGGAAAAGGAACTAGTTAACCTGCCTTTGCAAGTCACTGCCTCAGCCCAACACTTTGTCTTTTTTTTTTTTGCTTTTTGAGACAGGGTCTCACGTTGTAGTTCAGGCTGGCCCTGAGCTCACTATGTAGCCCAGGCAAGCCTCGAACTCAGCAATCCTCCTGTCTCTGCCTCCCGAGTGCTGGGATGACAGGCGTGAGCCACCATGCCCAGCATTGTGGGGTATGGTACTGACTGCTGGTGGGCATGAGTCACCACGCCCAATATCATATCATAGTTTGTGGTTATGGGTATCAAACCAGGGATCTTGTGCTTGCTAGGCAGGCGGCGGAACCACTGAGCTAAATCTCCGGCTCCACTTTGCCTTTTTTAAACACTAGTTTATAAGTTAATGCCCCACTAGACACTCATTATTTACCTTAAAGTCTGGATCATTTACATAAATGTGGATTTTGGAAACTCCAAGGCACTTTGCGTAGGAACAGATCGCATCTGGCACAGGAGGGAACCTGCATTCTTCTGAAAATGAGTCTAAAATCGACTAAAACAATAACCAAAATGATTACCAATTTGTCAGTGAAAATACCTGTGATTTCAATAGCTGTGGCAACCAAAATATTTGAAACCGAGGAAGTGTTTTAGCCAGTAACTAATGGACATGAACTCTAGAGTTTTTCCTGTAGAAAGGACCTGACCCAGAGGTGCACTCAGAGAAGACTGAACAAACTTTTTTTTCATAAAATTTTGGAGAATCACAATCTTTTCCTTGGTTTAACTATTAAACTCACATAACTCATTCTATAATTTATAGCTCTTGGAAATCTCTTTTACACATTAGGCAAAGAAGGTAGAATAATTCTTAGGACACCCCGAGGGTCCTCCTTCTCAGAGTCATTTTATCCAGAATCCCAAAAACCTAAGTCATTTACTTCCTGCAACCTCATCCGAAGTGCTTGCCCCCACTGGAGAATTATTCCACGGCTACTGCAGCCCCCATGAGATCGATACCATGCTCCCACTGGCTCTCAATCTTGTTTGATGAGAAGAAAATCCAATGATACCTGTGCTTTACTTTTTTTTTTTTTTTTTGAGACAGGGTCTTGCTGTGTAGTTCAGGCTGGCCCTGAGCTCACTATGTAGCCCAGGCAAGCCTCAAACTCAGCAATCCTCCTGGCTCTGCCTCCTGAGTGCTGGGATTACAGGCGTGAGCCACCATGCCCGCTGTGCTTTACTTTTTTTTTAAGAGTTTTCTGAGACAAAATGAGCATATCATACAATTCACACAAGAGGTTTTAATATACTCAAAATATCATACAACTAACATAAAGATCTAAATTTATATTGCAGTGTGGGACCATGGTGGCATAGAGGGTGACTGCTTATTCAGAGATGAGACTTCGTTCAATCACCAAGCAACCCAGACGGGCTGCTTCTATCTATGTCTGTTTGTGAGGTCAGAGTTTCTTTTCTTTGTATGTAGAACACAGCAGAACTTCTGGGTCATTTGGCATTTCAGTTTAACTGAGAAGCAATGCTGGACTACTTTTCCAAAGGAGCTGCACTATTTCCACCATTACCAGCAAGGTATGAATGCTCTAATTTTCCCATATCCTTGTCAACGCTCACTATCTACCTACATCTAGTGATAAGGAGTGGTATTTCACTAAGGCTTTTTATTCGCATTTCCCTGATGGTAACATTGTGCTAACTGATAATCTCTGTATTTCCTTGCAGAAATGTGTCTAAATTCTTGCCTATTTTTAATTAAACTGTCTTCTTATCACTAAGTTATAAAAGTTGACCCATGTGATTTTAAAAGCTTCAGCCAAAATTATGTATTGAGTACACGCAAGACTTCAGCACAAGTAAAAGAAAGGCCTGACTTAGTCCATTCACACATACAGTTTTTCCAGATCTAGGAGATAGGATTCTTACTGCTCTGGACATGACATTAAATTGACATTGTCCAAGGCTTTAAACACCACCTTGGTAGCAATAATGACTGTATGAAAAGAATGATGCTGTCTGTACCTCTTTCTAAGTTTAAGCAGTACAGCTGGAAGATCTGGACTCAAATTGAAGCTCTACTACGTTCTTGCTGTTTAACCCGGACCTCATCTTTCAACTTAACCTCCCTTATCTGTACAGTAGGAATGACCACAGTCCCCAACTGACAGGGCTGCTGGAAGGAAAATGCAGCAGTAATGGAAGGTACGTGACTGGCACAAAGGAACCATGCAATCCTTGCCAGTGACTATCATTATGTCTTTGAAGGTGAAATGCATGTCAGGGAGAAATAGACTCTACTGCTACCTGTGTTCTCTGATACCTGAGTCAGTCAGTGCAGGGCTTCTACAGGTAGAAAGAAAATACTTGAAGAAATAAAGTTACCCTTATTTTATCTGGACGAGACTCTTCAATAATCACATTACTTGTGGGCCAACTTAACACTCCAGGGAGACGATAAAGCAAGGCTCTTGCTTTCTCAAAGTGAGTGAGAGCATCCTGAAATCTGATTGGAAGAGAAAAGCTAAAAATGTGACATGATATTTTGTTCACCATAAGGAAAGTTACAAAGGTGCAAAACATTTACAGCAAGAACTCATTTAATATATCAGTAAATAGTAATATTCATTACAAGTTATATTTTCTTTAAAATAAAGCATTATTACTATTTGCTAGGACAGTAATATAAACTAAATACAACTCTCTCGAGGACTTTGGCTTTATCATGGTAAGGTATATATTCTTAAGAAAATTATGAATAGCGCTACTATGAACCAAAAATCGAACATTACAATGCCAAAGGCAGATTATCAAACATTAACATTCCCCATATTATTTAGAAATAGAATAAAATGCCACAATAATTTTACATATATTACTTCCCTAGGCCTTGAGATATCTACATGTAATCATTGCATTAAATAGGTATATGAACAACTTATACTACATTTCAAGATTAATTTCATTTGGTATTATAACAGTGACTACTGAATTCTCACTTTTCCTGCATCTACTTGATCCTTACGTGCTAGTCCGACAATAACTTCATGAGGTAAAAGAATATTTTTAATCTTTAAATATCTATAGGCATACTCTAAGATTAAGTTCCCAGAGTTTCATAAATTCCCCTACAAATTAAGATTAAAATATAAGAATAATTATAAGTTACAAATAACCAGTCTCAATCATTTATAAAGTAACCAAACATGGATATAACTATATTCAGGGCAAATGGCAGGAACAGGAACACTTAGAAGTACATTGACTGGCTTTGTTTTAATGGTATTATTGACACTGAGATGCTCATCTCTCAGTGTGAAGCACAACTGGAATAGTGTGCCACACAAAAGGGAACAGAATAGTCCCAGAAAAAGGATTATCATCACTCTAGACTTTAAGTGAGCTATCAATTAGGACTTTAGTATTTTTTCTACTAACCTGTTTTTCTTCAAATACACTTTTCCAATTCCGCAGTAGGCCAAGGAATCAAGTCCCTCGTTGGGGTAGAATTCAAGAATCCTCTTGAACTGATTCTCAGCTTCACTCAGCTCCTTTAAGAGCAGTGAGAACAACCATCACTCATGTTTTAAAATGCTAAAGCAACTTTACCTGAAAATTGATTATTTTTTGGAAAATTTTTATGGAACATTATATCTTCTGCATTCCATTTTGTAAGAAATTAAGTAAATTTCTGAGTATGTGGTTACCTGGATGGTCATATGGGAAACTCAAGGATACCATGAAACCAATCATCCGGGAAATGCTTGATAACCACCCATTTGGGGATTTACTAACACAGGCTAAGGGCCTCACATGTGCAGCCTAATACTAAAAACAGTGAATTCATAGTCTTAAAAAACAAGACTAGGGCTGGAGATTTAGTTCAGTGGTTCTGGTGCCGGCCTAGTAAGTGCAAGGTCCCTGGATCAATCCCCAGTAACCACATACAATACGGGGTGTGGTGGCTCACACCTGTCATCCCAGCACTCAGGAGGCAGAGGCAGGAGGATTGCTGAGTTCGAGGCTTGCCTGGGTTACACAGTGAGCTCAAGGCCAGCCTGAACTACAAAGCGAGTATAAAAAAAGAAAAAAGACTGATTTTGGTGCAAACAGTTCATAACAAATATCCTAACCTATATTATGAAAGACTGGGATTCCAATGATGTTTCCATAGTGTTTAGTACAAGATAGACAAGGCTCTGTCTTAAAAACAGTCCTTTGTTAAAACTGAGCAAAGCTCAGAGCACATTCTTTTGAGTATCCTCAGAGTGGGAAATCTGTTTTGAACAAATTTTATTTTTTGAAAAATTCCAAGAGAAAATTAGTTTTAAGAAATACTGATGGGCCGGAGGGTTAGCT